>JAQFXL010000595.1:0-18807 GCA_034693445.1 Edwardzetes edwardsi
GGTCATCGACACAAACTGTGGTCCAAACAAAAGTTACTACGAGTGGTCCGACTCCTAAAAGAAGCTCAGAATTGGTCGGCAAAGACTTGTCGGAGATTTGGTCGGAAGTCTTGTTTTGGTGTCTCATCTTATTTATTGTGTTTCTATTTTTATTCACTATTTTTCTCTTTATTTATAATTTGTATATTTTTTTCAAATAAATTCAATTATAAATGATTTTAAATAACTAAAAATCGATTCAATAACATAACAAATGTTATTGAAATCAGAGATTACCAAGGAGATATTGCAAGTCTTGATTGGATTTATTATTTGTGAAAATAAATTTGTAAACATTCCTGGTCAAGTGGATAGGTTTGATTGGTAGCACAGGTATGTGAGGGCATAAAAATACAAAAATATAGCTCAAAATCGTTTCAAAAGGATAGGTTTATTAGCGCGAAATCACAATTTCCTCGACAAAATCAATGCTTTTTCAATGGCTTTTATTGGGGTTTTGGTTTGAAGTTATTTTTGTGTATTTTTATGCCCTCAAACACATACCTCTGCTCTGATCACAACCAAACTCATGTGTTTTAATTATCAAATATATCCATAAAATATCAAAATTTTATTTGATTGTCACCAATAGTTCCAGAGATACCACCATTAGTTCCAATCAAACCTATCCACTTGACCAGGGGTATATTAGTTACGATTCTGTCTAATATAGTCGGCACTAACTCTTAGTTTCCGCGGATTCTTAAACGCGAATGTATTTCAAAATTTTTATTTTTACTGAAATGATTGCGATTATAATAAACGGATAAATAAAGAAAAACATGAGTTAAGTCTCAAACATAAAATCAAATAATTGTTTTACTATTGAATTGTATGCAAAATATTCCAAAATATCAAACGAATGGATAAAACAATGAAATTATTGAATAATACAATTGTGAGTCGAAAAATAATATTATATTTTAGAGCCAGGGATGCCAGGCCGGATCCATTCGGCACAGGTTATCAGGAGAATTGGCCGCCGCCACCAAAGTGGCCACTTTGCTATCTGTGCCCTCAAATATAGCCAAACCTAGAGGTATATGATTAACATTTTGGAGAATTAATTCAATTCTAAGTGGACTGACTCTGAAGTCTGGACATAATGGCGGCCACGGCTTTGTTCACAAGATTAATGAGTGTCTCGCCATCGATAGTCATCTCTCCCGAAGGGTTGGCTGTCGTCACGTGTTCCTGTGTCTAAAATAGATGTTAGTCAGCCTTAAAGTCAGTTAATAGTAATGCATACCTTCTTGTGCCACATCATTATCTCATCTCTGAGGACAGCCCTCAGAATTGATTGTATTTTAAAGCTGGGGGTAACTAAACAACGGGCCGACGCTATCATTGAAGATGTGAGGGGACCCGACATTCCCATCCATGATATCAGTTCAGATATGTTGTGAGTCAGTCTGAAAGGGACGGGTCTGTTGCCATCCAATTCGCCTATAGATGGAAGCAATTTATGATTATTCTAATCAAATTCTATTCGAAAGTTCGATTGAGAAGCCCTACCAGTGCTGTCATCGACATCGAAACGATAATAGGCGACATTCATGAGACCACTGTCCTGATGGATATACATCATATCAGGATTGAGTCGAGTCAAGTGCAGCACAAACTCTGCAAAACCGGCCAAAGATAGTTGAAGTGTGAACTGTGAGGACAGACATATGGAATAAGTCTAACAAATGATTGGATGAAAATCAAATTCAATGCAAACCTGTTTTCTAAAAGTCCACAAATCGGTGGCTGACGGGAACGTCTGAGCCGCCCATTCCTTAATCAAACTGATTGGAATCATTGTCGACTGTATATCTTTAAGAATGTCGCGCAACACCTGATGGCTGGCCTGTGAGCCTCGAGCCTGAACATTGGCCAATCGGTCGTAGTATTTGGCAATAGGCTGGTCGTGTTCTATGTTTCTGCGGGCGTTCCTCTGCTTATAGATATCTAACAGAGATATAGAGCTGACGTTGTCCTCAACTAAACGCATCTGAGGGCTGACGGCCACCACTCGGGGAACTGTGAAATTCAAGAATCGTTTTGCCGTTTCCTTTTGTTTTCCCAAATAGTGGTTCAGAAGTCTCTGTAACTGAAGAACCCGTTCCTCACGTCTGGCATCACTCAGACACGAGTCATTCACAACCAAATAGGGGTAAATCTTTCCGTTATGTCCGCGAATATAGAGACGACGGGCGGCTGTGTTGTGTTTACTGACAATTTCGACTCTGGGCATAAAGCGGGCGATCCTAACGTAGTAATTGCTTTGTTTGGGTAATAGGAACTCTCCGGGCAGTTCCACGTCTGCCGTCTGTTGCGAAAAATTACTCAATATTTTACACTTTTCTTCGATTAGCAGTGATTTCGGCAATAATTTGGTCTTCGCTTCGAGTATTTTAATCCATTTCTTCAGTTTTGTAATCAAATTATGTAATTTCATGGCTCCGGGAACGTTGAAGTCGAAGTCTGTCGTAAACTGACCCTTCATTTTCTGGAAAACCGGATCCTGAGCTGTTGCCTGTGCTCTTCGCGCCAATGACTCAGAAGCAGCGGTGGTTAAATTGGGGGCATTGGCAGAACTGGACACATTCTCTATTCCTATACCGAAAGTCGAGACTAGTTTTTTCACAAAATTCAAAGTGTTGGGAGTGACCAACGCTTCGGCCACATTAGCCCTGTTCTCAAAGGCAACGGCATAGCATTTGGCCAAAGCCTGTCTTAATTGACGCAACACTTCTTCATACCAGTTCTCACGGAACCAAACCATTTGATCGACAATACCTTCGAGTGATGACAGAGTTGTCGGATGCAGTTCTCTTTGCATATGCATTATACGAGAGCACCGCCACATCGGTTGTGTTGCTCTGTATTGTGGATCTGGTAATGACTGTTGCGTTGGTTGTGAATGGGTTTGTTGTGGCTGTTGTTGTTGTTGTGTGTGTCCCTCAGAACCGCTATTCATTGAATCTGTTTGAGAACTGGGGGCTGAATGAGAAGCGTTGGCAGCATTCTGGGCGGCGTTTAGAATAGCCATTGTCTTAAACTTCTCTCTCTGTTCCATCTTTAGAGTCAAATATAAGGTTCGAATCGGGAAATACACGGCTTGAGGGAAGACTCGGCCCACTTGTGACACGATATTCATTATGACTTTACCCTCATTGCGGACCAGACATGTCATTAACTGAGGAATCCATGGCAGCCAACTGTTGGGCGGAACGCCTACGTTGTACTTCTCAATAGCTTCGGCTAAAGACTGTTTCTCGTCGTCATAACCCAAAAGCCACAACACTTTCGCTAAATATTTTCGGGCTTTACTCTCATTTTGGTGCCGACAGGCGTGCAAATAGCAGGTGAGGGCCGATACTCCTATTTCCATTTGACGGGACTCCCATCTGTCTCGTGTGAACATAGAGTCCAAGTAATCGCCCCAAAGAGCCCACGCCTTGACCAAAGTGTCGTGCATTTGTGCGGCAGCACTGAACGCTTTGTTGGCCTCATCCGAGCGCCCGATTTGTGCCAAAAACATACCTTTGAGTGCATAGAATTCAGCCGTCATTTCCTTCGAGAAGTACTTCAAATTCGTTGACTCAATCACTTCCAACCCCTCCTGCAGTTCATTCTTTCCCATAGTGTTTGACAATTGGAGGTAACACTTGACTTGTTGTCTGATCTTTTGGAAGCAGTCGACGAGTGGAACGCTGGGAATGGTATGGATTCTGTTGAGTGAGTCCAGACATACGCTCACGAGATTGTGTTTTCGGGCAATCTTTCCGTAATGTATGATAGACTGGGCGGAGGCGTGTACTCCAAGCATTGCGTGCGACGCTTGTGGATCATTCTGTGCGCCCGCATTGAGCACAGCCTGAGCGGTAGCATTGGAAGCGTTTTGAATGGCATTATTTGCGTCATAGTGGGAGACAATTGCCTGATAATGATGTTGTCTCCACGTGAAGATGTCTGACCAGTGGCTCAGATCATCGGCCAAAACAGGCAATCGGTTGCGCCACGTCTTTACTATAGCTTTCATGTCATGCAGACTGGATGTGCGCCCGATATTATTGGGAAGGAGCCCCTGATGTATCTGCCCCGCCTCTTGGAGCTCCATAATTTGTTGGGCGGCCTGTAATAGAACGATATGGGCCTGACTTACAACATGTGGCAGTCGACGCCACTCTTTGATACATAGGTTAGTCGACAGCTCAACCATTTTGTCGACCATTCCTAAGTTGTGTTCGTCGGGATTGCAAATGGCGTTATAGCCCTTATAGAGGGCCACTTTCCACGCCATCTCTTTGGGACAGTTGGCCTCCACCTGGAAGAGTGAGTCCTTCATTAGGGGCCAATTGGGAACTCTCCAAGCACTCTCCAACACTAGGAATGGATTGGAACATCCCTTTGCGTTGCCGTAATCTAAGAGAAGGTCCCATTGATTCAATTCTTTGGAACAACGAATCCAATGGCGTTCCCATAGTTTGTATTCCGCCTGAAGCGAGACGGGAGCGGGTGATGTATTGTAATCATTACGGGCTTTAGTCATTGCCAATTCATATGCCCCCTGACTCTGTTCGAAATAACCTTGCTGCTCGAATGAAATACTGATGACTGTCTCGTTATATTTGGCCCTTTTCTGCCAGAGTCCACTCCAGAGGTCTTCCTCTTTCAACAGTTCATAAATGTCTGCCAAAGCGTCCAATGCTTCGTGTGTTTGAGACAACGCTGGAACCGCTACCGATTCCGTATCATCAGATGTTGAGGCGCGGGTACTCTTGGGTTGTGACGTCGAGGCACCCAATGAAGACAGAGCACCGGCTTTGTCGAACGCATTTTCCAGAAGAAGAGCCGCTCTGTGCCACAGGTTATGAGATTTGCCTAAATAGCGAAGAAGACACGGCCTGATAGTGATAGGCGGCGAACAAAGAGCTACCGCCTCCATGAAAGTACCAATAGCACTCGGATGGTGGTCCTTCTGAACCACATGACTACCAGAGCACAGGAAGGGCACAATTTCTAGAGATAACAGGTTCTGTTGGCGATCACTCAATATTTTGAAGATTCGCGGAAACATTTGGATCCAAATATGCTGTGCGAGTGCAGTGTCCATATGGCACAGTTGACTCATTGCTGTCAGGAATGTCGAAACACGTGTTTCTTGAAGTCCGTCCAAAAACTTCGTTTGTCTCAATAGAATTGTCTGTAAGTGTTGTTTCGGGTCTAATGGAGTGCTCGGGCGGCGAACACCACCGGCGGCCAAAACACTAGAGGTCAAGGGATCATTCAGACTTATTACTGCTGACCCGCGCGCCTCCTCTGCCGCATTCAAGTCAAGCGTTTCAACCATATCCTCATCGTCTTTGTCTTGCGGTACGTCCACATCCATCATCTCAGTGGACAGGTTGGCGAAGGTCGCCCTTTCCTGTTGATCACCTAAACTGATAACAGATGTAACAGAAGGCAACATCGCTGATGGGTTTGCGCTCTGAATGGACACAGTGTTCACTGCAGTGATCATTAATAGTTCGATACATTGTTTGATCCAAAAGTGCTGTCCAATTGTCTCCCAGTTCTGAGAGCACACCACATACATAAGCCTCTCGTGAAGACGCCTTCTCATCGACGCGTCGTATACTTCGAAGAACTTGGCTCTGATGTGGGGTTGAATGCATCGAAGGCCAGCCATGAATGCCGGCTCCAATTTAGGGGTCAAATCACTGTTTTTAAGAGTCTCTTCGCGATAGACGTAATTAATTAGTTCCAGAAAATTAGCGTTAAGTTCGGAGTCGTCGGGGAATCGCTTCTCGATGTGATTCATCATTCGGTTCAATAGCAGTGCCTTTTCTCTAAGAATCGGCGCCTGATTAGCACCGAATGGCCCCTTGTTTTTGACCCAATCCTCGACCATTTTGGTGATGGCTTTCATTACTTTTGGATCGTTTGACTTCTCTATTAGTCCGACAAGAATTGTCTGAATGAAGGCTTTCCTCATTTCCTGACCCATAACACCGATTCTATTCTTAACCAAATCCAGACTCAGAATAAGCAATTCAGTAGCCATTGGAACGTTGAGGTCCGTGGGTGTGGGCGGTTGGAGGTGGTCGCGAGCCATCTTCTGGAGGACACGCATGAATGGAACGATAAGTCTGTCGATATAGCACGGGTTGTTAAGACAGGCCGCCTTCAGAATCATAAGAGTGCTGAATAGTGTTGATGGAGAGGCGCCGGTGTTCTTCTCATAGTTGTTGAGTCCGTCGTGTATTGTTTTGTTGACCGACTGGTAGAGTGAGTCGAGTTCGTCATGTCTTGAGGCCACTGTCGATGTGGTCGGTTCCGGTGGAAACATATTCATTAAACGTGACAATAGGTTGTGCACTGAACGGATCACTTTCGAGTTATTGCATGTCATGCAGAGTGCAATACCTCTCTGGAGTGGCTTAAAACTGGTCAGAACTACTTCTTTCCGCAGAATTGTCAACAAAAAGCAGAGCAGTTCCAGAGCTGTACAGATATTACCATAATTTGGTTGTTGCTGTTCGACAGTAGCCAACAGTTTGTCGAACCACTGGAGTTTGAGGTCAGAATTTGGCCACACTTTCAGTGCATTCTTCAATAGATTGACACAACGACGGGACAGCATTTCACCATTTGAGCCGACACTAGTGGCCGTCTCATTGACATGACAGGCCAGTCGTAACAAGAAGTTGACCACTGCGTCCGAATGGGTCTTCTCTATTGGCTTATTGCTATCCACTGGCATTGGTTTACCGATTCCGGGCACCGACGGAATAGGACTGGGTCGTGGTGTGCGCATAGCAGCAGTGGTTGGGCTGTCAACAGCCACTGGTGAAGGAGTAGAGGTCTGGTCCTGTTCTTCACGTAATCGCTGGAATTCCCATCTTATGATGACCTCGACCAGATCGACGGCTATTTTCTTGTGTTCTATCGTCGCGTTCGGAGTGAAGCCCAGGCGCTGGACTGAAGTCGCCATGTGTTGAATCAGATGGTGGCGCACAGGATAGTAAACATTGTAGTGACGAACCAACAGTTGCAACATATGAACCAATTGGGCCAAAGTGTGTCCCTCTTCGACAATGATTTTCTTAGTCCAATGAGTGAGCATGGTGTTCCCGTCTTCCATTCTTTGAGGCATTGCAGGGGTCAGAATCTCTAAGGCCTGTCTGACTACAGTCCGCGCTTCCACTGCGAAAGCTTTGAGCAAAGAGTGGAACACTTGAAGAACAATCCGCTTATGAATAGCGAATTTGGCGATAATATGGGCCAAAAGGAGGTGTCCGTGATATTTAGTGGCCGGGTCAACACAGTTCTTGGCTAAAAGACAGGGCCAGGCAAAAGTCATCAGTCGACGCAATTTATTGCCCTGTCTTTTGTTGGCGGCGTCGTGTATGTGAGGGGACGCCTGTTCTACTAATAGACACGAAAATTGGAGCAAAAGTATGCGCACTGAGTCTGTCATTCCAAAGGGATTGTCCGGATCTATGACCCGATTTATGAATACACTGATCAGATTATCGTGATTGTCGTGTTCGGGAGCAGGCGGTCCACCAATCAATTTCTCTCCCTCTCCTCTCTCGAAGGATATACTGAATGCGGGAACGATTACGTATTGAAGAATCTTAGCCTTCAGCTCCTGAGGGTATGACATGTTGTGGAATATGTCAACGAATTTAAAGAACGCCTGACGTTTCCATTCGATGGTGTAATTACTGGCGACAGTGGTCTCGAGGAAGTCCCGCAGGAAATCAAATTCACACAAATACCGGCCCATAAACGCCCGCAACAATTGGAACAACAGTTCGATATCACTCGGGTTTTGTTGGAAGTAATTCAGTAGACATTTGGCCATAAGTTTGGGTTCTTTCCAATGGTTGTAATCATTGCAATCATTTCCCACATATTTGCTGTGAAAACCATCGGAACTCCAGACCTGTTTTAGAGTGTCGACCAGTTCTTGCTGTCCGGCCAACCAATGCTCGTCGTGTTTGACCAAAATTGAAGTGATGGACACGGCTTGGAATTGTAGGATATAAGTGACGGGCACTGTCTTTGTTTGTTGAGGTGATGGCGAGGCAACGACAGGCGGTGAGGTTACTGTTCCATCAGCCCCTGGTGATTGAGACGGTTGTGGCGGTGGAGTGGGCGGCACAGGCACTCTCTCCTGTATAACGATCGGTCCTTTGGCCATCTTCACCAGTTTGTGCAAATTGTGACCAACTATTTGTCGGAAGACCTGTCCGTCACTGCCTTTCAGTAAATACTAACAAATAAAACAAACAAAAAGTCAATAAAATCAAAGCAAATCAATATTCAGAAATTGATGTCAAACCTTAACAAATCTGAAGATCTGGTCCTCATATATGTTGCGCTCGACAAACAACAAGTCAATAGTCTGTTCTGGATATCGTTGAAGGAATTTTCTGAGCGGTTCTCTCAGTTTACTTCCCGGTTCGATCATAATCTGCTTCTCAGTCTTGAAGACCAAACTCATGAGAGGTTCGACAAATCGAGTGCTCGCAGAAGATATCTCATGGAATAAGTTTATGATTGCGGCGCAAGTCTTCAATTCTTCGTTATTCTTCTGTCCACTCCGAAGAGTCCGAATAGAGGTTTCGGTCCATTTCTGCAAATGGATTATCATTTGGTCGCAGAGTTTTTCGTTGAAAATATTGGGAAACAGTTTAGTCATAAAACTGATCTTTTGGATGACATTAGGGTTGAGTGCTCTGAAATCACCCAGAATAAGGAGCAGTGGTCGCAGATTCTGTTGAAGTACTTCGTGATCGATGTGGACATTATTTATGAACTTTTTCATACATTTATATCCCGTTTGTTGTAATTCCATGTCCTTTGAGTTCAGGGCTTTCATAAGAACGACAAAAATCTTGTCTTTGCACTGTTGTATGTAATGACAGGCCGCCAGTGCTCTTAGTGCAGACTTGCGGAGTGGCACCAGATTTGTCACATTCTTATAACAAGGAAACTTCATTAACTGAGTGTCCTCTGCTTCGCACAGACCATACAGTTCTGTAAAGAAGACTTTGTGCTCTTGTATTGTGATATCGATTGTGAAGAGCCGCGGCTCTAATGTAGTGCAGAAAGTGTTGCCATCCATGAGACCGATCTGTGCGTTGACGGGTTGGTGTCTGAGTAAGTGCTTCTTCGGTGGTATCATATCAGCCAATATGTCTCTGTGCGGTTCCATTATTTCTGTGACACTCTTTTCACTTACTTTTGCCAACACTTGTAGCGAATGCATCGCCTGTTCTCTGACGCAAGTGTTGGGAGAAGTCACCTGACGGACCAGTTCTTGGGTCACCTCATGAAGTGATTTGCGTTGGGCTTCGATTAAGTCATTATTTGTTCCGTCATTTATGATAGGAGTTCCGCAATAGCTTAGCATCTTTTCCAGATTCGATTTGGCCATATCTACAGCACCGGATGACACCTCTCCTGTCAGATCCATCATCACGAAGAGGAGGGCTTTAAGCAGAACGTACTGATGAGCGAACACCCATTTGAGTGTCATCTTTTCGAATAAGAATTTGATAGCAATACAACCGCCCAGTTTTGCATACCAGGCCCTGTCATAACACAAAGAGCACATCCTTTCCACCAGATATTCACAGAGAGGTAATTGACAGGCCCTCTCTTTGCTGCCCAATACCGCCACTGCAGTGTCTAATATAAAAATAAGAGCCCAGTGGGCGGGTTTGCAGAGCTCCTTCTCTTCGTGACCCATAATAGCGGCCACTGCATCGATAAACACCAGCGGATCCATGCCTTGCAATTTGTGTTGACGTCCCCCCAAATTGATTGGTCCGCACTGTTGACTGATGGCCACCAGAGTGTAATGTCTGACGATTGACACCATAAATGGGAGCACCACTTGACGCAACTCTTTTATAGCGACGGCCACAAACATACCCGTCAGAGCCATTTCATGCACTTTCCTCAGCTCATTGTCAGGACACTTATAAAAAGGACCGTTAATTGAATTAATTTCAACGGACGTAAAGCTCGGGTGAGTGAAGAAGTGTTGGATTCGATACTTTTCGTCCTCTGCCTGTTGTTGTTGAATATGTGCCGCCAAATAGCCTTTTATCACTTCCCAGCACTGCTTCCTATAGAAAGGGTCGGTACTCGAAGACTTGAGTGCATTGAATGCCGTTTCGATTACTCGATCGACCGGTAAATTGATTGCAGTCCTGTGCTCTTGAAATAGTACGACAATAGTAGAGCCATTGGTATTGAATCCCTCTCTGTTCTCATTGAACTCGAGTTTCTGTGGCTCTGTCATCATTTTTCTGTTGCCGCCCCCAAACTTTCCCAACACTCGGAACGAGACCTGCGATATATTGTCGGCCGGATTGCGGAGTGTTCGCCAGAGGGCTTGCATTAGCTCTGATCTGACGGGTTGGATGTGCTCATACAGGAAGTCAGGCTGAAGGTTGTCTACACACAGTTCTAGTGTTCGCAATCCTTGACTGACCAGAGTTTGTGATCCATTTAGGGCCGACACCAATGGATCCATAAGCATTGGAAGGTATGGTAATAGACTGCTCAGTCGAACCGGAACTGTAAGACAGAGTTCTACGAACAGGTCTTTCATATGTTGTTTATGTAAACCGCTTTGAAGACTATTCAGTCCCTGAAGAAGACTTGGAAGAAGTGGTAGAAATTCTTGATATAACAGATCATGACTTCCACCGCCAATGGACCGGAAGAGTGCTCTCAGCAGTAAAAAGTAATTATAGGGTTCTTTGGCGGTGAGGGCCAACTCCATGGACCGGTTCACTATGGAATGCAAATGTGGTTTAAGCATCTGCTCGTTTTCGGCCGCAAACAGTGACACCGAACCGAACACCAGTTTAAAAAGTTTTAGGTATAGATTAGACTTTTCCATATTAGAGCCCATCTCTTCCATCCTTTCCAATAAGTACTCGACAAGAATTGTCGCGAATATAGGCGATGTCTGAGGATTGGCCAGAAAACTGTTGGCCACAATCTGAAGGGCGTAGTTCTGGTTAATGCGTTCGACGACATAATCAATCATTGATGAGAACACCTCATTGAATGTCTGCGGATTCATTGTCGTGAAGACACCCGCGAAGTGTTCCAACACTTCTTTCTCTTCTTTGGAACGAACGGTATTCATAACTGGTGGACGGACTCCCGGTTGGTTTGGATTAGCACTGGGTGTGGTAGTGGCCGGAGTGGAACCGGTCAGTGAATATATGTCGAGCGCTTGCATCGCATATTTGACTAAACGAATGAAGACAATCGTCTCTTTCGGATGGAATTGTTTAACATTTGGTGGCGTCTGTTGTATGGGTTCGCCCGGAAGTTTCAGCGATGGTATACCCCATGTGATAGTCTTCACTCCACAGACTAATGTCTTAACTAAACTGCGACAATCAGTAACCGAATAGTTGACAGTCGGAGAGGCAGGAAATCCAAACTTTGGCTTATCGTCTTTGGCGGCGGCGTCGCCAATACCCGACGTGAAGCCTCCGAATTTGAGGTCATCGAACTTATTTCCCTCCATTGAAGCCGGGTTTGGCTGAGTGCTGATTGAAGTCGGGGTTGGCTTTGATTTTTGGTTGAGTGCCGGCAACTGAAGAGTTGATATATTCTTGAATTTAATGACAAAGACTTCAAGCATTCGCATCAGTAAATCGCGAGCATTAATGGACTCCTGTTCTGACTTAACTCGAATACATTCGACTAAATTGAGTAATAGTTTGCAAGACATCGTCTGAATACTGGTGGGAAGTGACTCATCATGCACGTTCTTTGAGAACACACTGACTGCAGCCGCCAAGTCTTTCAGAGGCAGATGAGTTCTTATGTGATGTACCAGATCTGCGACTGTGCTATAGGCCAGTGGTCGCAATGAGTCATATGCTGTCCACCCGTTTCCGATTAGAATATTTTCTTCGAATAGTTGTTCGATAGAAGTGACAAAATCTGATTCAAAACACAATTATTAGAAATCAATGAAATGATTTGATAACAATTTCAATACTAAGTCTTAAATCAGTGGCCAATATATGACGGGCCGCTATCAGCAGCTCTTTCCTCAGATGTGCCACTTCTTGAGGACAGTAAGTGAGAAGACTCAACATTCCTCTCGCGAGTTGATTGGAATGGGTTTTTACGATTTCCTGAATCAAATATCAATTGAAGTAAATCTAATGGATAACAATTCAATGAATACCTGATAAATGCGAACAATATATGCGAGAAATGATAGCGTTTTGATCTGTGCGGCCATGAAATCGACGTAAACCTCTTTATTGAAGGCCGGATTCATCCTGCAATCAAATATGTTTGAATTCTTCTTAACAAACGCTTCAAAGAATTATACCTGTGCTGAGCAGTCGGTTGAAGAGTGATTGTCACCATAATTAAGGGTATGAACTCAGACACGTCCTGATGGACATTGTTTTTGTACAATTGATACATAAGAACCACAATAATCGGTAATTCGGCCAAAACTTTGAGCGAAAGGATAGCCTTTGGAATCAAATTGAATGAAATGACACTTCCGTCCGGATTCTTCTTTTCAGTCTGAATGTTAGTTATGGTAAACGTCTCGTTAAGAATTGCTTCGATATTGACTTCTGCGATGTCGGCCACCTTAATGGTAGGCCTGGGCTCAAAGATTTTCATTAGATTCTGTGGCAGATCTTTGTATATCTTTTTGACCGATTGCAGGAAGTTTTTGATCTGAAGACAAGCAAAAGCACAAAACAGATCAATCGGATGAAGAATATTATCTTAAAAGACTATTTGAAGAAGTGATCAGATCTTATCAGCTAAAGAATCATTGGTCTGAAGAAAGGCAGTGATGCCAAACAATTAGCCATTCAATTGACACTCAAAAGCATATCTTTTTGTCATCATTTCACAGATTATAAGACAGAAAAACAATTGAAATCAAAGACAAACCTCTTCACTAAATACGGGCCGATATTGTTTGTGCAGTTCGATGATTATCCGGAGACAAACCAAAACATTTTCTTCGTTTTCAGTCTTCAGGAATCAAAAGAATATATTAAAAGAATCCAAAGATTTAGAGATATATTAATCGAAACCTCTAAGAGTTTAAACATCAAAGAAGTGATATTCTTCTGGTGTACGCGAAGGGCCTCATTGACAGGCAATCTGTGAATGATTTCGAGCAGAAGTTTTCTCAACTGCTGTCCGTTGTGTTCGGCTATGAATTGTGGTTCGCCTTCGAGTAGTATTTTGATGAAGACTGTCATCGCGTGCTCCAGAAATAGCGGATATTGCGGTGAACTCACAATTGTCTGAACAAATGGTTAGCCATTCATAAGATTTTAACAAATAAACAACTTTTAAAAGATCTGATTGAGTCATACCTCCAAGTCTTCACTCAATTCTTGGACGGCTTTCAGTTTGTTTTCTTCTCTGGCGTTCGCATCCAATAGAAGAGTGACATACGAGCGGTAAGTATTCATTTGTGTCAACTGTTCTGATGACATCTCGATCACCGCCGAAGCCATTGTTTATCACTTATTTGTCTCTAAATTGAGTTCAAATTCGTTTCGGCGATTTTGAGGACAATTTTTTAGCCAAACATATAATCATTTAACAGAACTGACTTTGACTTTGAGTGTCACCGAAAACTGAACTCAAGTGTAAACCAATGTCTTATATAAACAAAACTTCAATTCATAACTAAATTAAATCAATTTTAATACAAATTAATTAAAACTAAATTCAAATTAAATTTGTGTCAATCATAAAAACAGACTTATATACGCATTTGAAATAAGTTATATGTAAATCAGGTTTAGTAACTTTTATATACCTCATATCATACGATTTTTAGCTATAATATGTATTTAAAAGTACCAAAACTTGAATGTAATTAAATTCATCAAATTTTAATCAATTTTTAAAAATTAAAATTATCACTTATATCGATAAGTTTGCTTTTAAACTTGGTATTTAAAGCCATAAACTACCATGATAAACCAAATTTGCTTAGTTAATTTGATTAATATCAACCAACTTTGGTGTAAAACAGTTTTTAATAAAATATTTTTTTCGTCTGTCAATCATTAGTTCAGACAAATATCCAACAGATGTCACATAAAATGAGATTTAGATAATAAAGTATATAACGTAAACATTTTCAGCAGAGGTTTGTCTTTTCTTATTGAGGGGTTTGCCTAGAAATCATCTTTCAATTGACAAAAGGGTTGTAAAACTTTGTTAATATTTGGAAATAAATGTTACGATGTATGCGATCACTACTAAGGAGTAAACACTTCAATATTTACTAAAATTTTAATTCTTGTAAACAAATATTGGATTGAGTTTTGAATAAATTAACTGCAAAATCGATGTTAGTTTGAAATGTCTCTGATCAAAATAGATGTCAACTGGTCCCCTTTCAATGACAGGTAAGTCCCAATCAGTTCATTGTCTTCGCCCGAAGCTTTCATCATTTGATTGGTTTTTTTCGGTTAAAAGATTCATAACTTTCGGGAATGACTTAAAGCTATTCCAATGCGAAACCATTTGTAAGGACTCTCAGAAAAACTTCGGTAATTATCAATAAAACGGTTTTAAATGATTTCAATTCAATGATTGTCTGAATTGAAGGCGGAATCCAAATATCGGACACCAATTATGCAAATGTTATCGCAACCAATCCTGACGTCCAATTCGTTAAAGTAATGTCATTTGCGGTAGAATTTTGGTCAGAATAACCAAAATTTTATTCTTTCAGTGCATTGCATGTAACCCAAAGCCAATTCATTCGGACAGTGATGTGCTGTTGGCTGCCGGACACACATCCGGCAAAGTATTGTTGACCAGTTTTCACTACAATCCCGACAATAAGGGACTGGTTGGCCGTGAGTTTGTGCCAAAGCACGCCCGACAGTGCAATGCTCTCGACTGGAGTACAACCGATGATAATTTGGTATTGATTTCAATCTTAAATAATGTTTATTAAAATCAAAGCTAACCTCAAATATTTGGCCGAATAGTTGGGCTCCGGTTTCGATAAGTTCCGTAACGATTACTCCACTCTTGTTTGGGACGTCCAGAGACAGTCAAATCCAACGAATCCGACCGATAATTCCCAAAACTACTCACAAAAGCCTTTATATGAGTTGGGTTACGGAGAGTTGACTCATAGCCTAAAGTGGTTTCCCTATCAAAACCATGTGATTGTCTGCGGAATGAATAACAAACACCTGAAGATCTTTGACTTAAGAGATTTCGGTAAACCAAAGATCACTTCAACTAAAGGTGTCTTCGGATTGGCATTAGATCCGTATTATGACCACAGATTCGCCTCATTTTTTGAGGTAATCCATCGCTTTATCTGAAAGCCATTCGATTAATATTTGATTCAATGTTTCCCAGAATAATATCTTCGTTTGGGATATCCGTAACTCCGATAAACCGGTCACTACTATAGGACCCGAACCAAGAAATATTGTTAAAATAGAGTGGTGTCCCACCCGATCCAATATGTTGGCTTCTCTTATCAAAGACGGCTCTGGTATTAAACTGTATGATATAAAAGATTATGTGAACGCAAACAATGATTTGGAGCCGACTATTATCGACAGAATTGTTAATCCTTTCAATTGTAAGACAAAATTTATTTTTAATTTTTCAAAAATCATTTTTGATTTTCTGTTTAGTGTCGACCAAAACTAAATTGTCCTCATTTTCATGGCATCCCAATCATGAGTCGCGTATGTTAGTAGTCACGCCGTCCGGTACTTTCCATGACTTCACAGTTGTCGATAGAATTACTTTGGTTTGTATGCTGTTTATGAATGTCTTCAAATGATTTAATCCTTCGGTTTGTGCAGAACTGGTCGCCCTGTTCTGAGATAATCTGGACTCACGGCAAGAAAATTCTTCAGTGCATTGACCAAAGAGATAGTGTTTATAAAAGCATTGATGACATATCCGTCCAAATGCGAAGTCAGGCCCTCAATGGTTATGGACTTTCTGTAAGTTTGCTTTTAATTGAGTTATATTTGAATTAAATTATCTTTTGATACAAAGAATGACAAATTATGGCAAATATTTGCGGTCGACTCTCCCCTCTTCAATGTCTGGAAATGGGTTGAGTCGCGCATTATTTTAGAGGACAAACAAACCATTTCGTTATTCAGTGCGAAAAACAACGCAATAACCAGCGAAGAAGATCTCTTCAATTCTCACGATCCGCAGCGCCTATATGGCGTGCGGTCTGTCCTCATGCAGACCAATATATCACAAACTCAACTGACAAATAAGAGCGAAGTTGTCGTCTGTTCTAATGATAATAATTCTTCGGAGAAGAATCTGACGAATAAAATAATTAAAAAATATTACAAAAGTAATGACAGAAAGAAAGCACTTCTTCACTGCGGATGGGATTCCAATTTTGACGAAGACTTACAAAACGTGCGTTTAGTCAAACAGTTGGAATCTAATGGACAGTTCACTCGAGCGGCTGCTGTCCTGATCTTCGGCGGTGGAAAAATCAAGAAAGCAATCAATACTTTGAAAATGGCAGCAGATGTTGGAAAGGATAAGTCAATTAATATGAATCTGAGCGCAATAGCACTGGCGCTGTCCGGATATACCAAAGAAGCCAATTCCTTATGGCGTGAAATGTGTCAGAGCATACTTTCACAACTGTCGGATCCATATTTGAGGGCTATTTTCACATTTTTGACCACAGATTCTGAGAATTATTCAGAAATTTTAGTGAGTTTTTCAATCATTTGAATCGAAATCGGGTTTCAATTTATTTAATTTACTTTCAGTATGAGTCCAAACTTGACATTTCTGACAGAATAGCCTTCGCCTGTATATACCTGTCCGACACTCTGGTGAGTAAATCTGTCTTCAATTAAAGTAAATAATTGTTTATTCGGTTCAATAGTTATGCGATTATTTGAATTTTTTGAACCGCCATATGATTGAAAGCGGAAACTTGAGGGGAATAATACTCACGGGAATCACTAATGAAGGCCTCGACCTCTTCGCCCGTTATATCGAACAAACCAGTGATGTCCAGACAATTAGTCTGATTTTACTCAAAGCTCTTCCCAGCCCTATATGTCAAAGCGCCAGAGCAAAGATGTGGACAGAAAGCTATCGCCAACTACTGGACTGTTGGCGCCTTTGGAACATTAGGGCTCAGTTCGACATAGAGTGGTACAAAGCTTTGTTTCATTTGAAGGAACCGAAACAGAATATATTTGTTTCGTGTAATTACTGCGGACTTCCTATCTCTTCATACATAAGTCGGTCCCAAACAGTGAAAGCACAGGAGACATATCAACAACAACTGTCTCACCATCAATACAACAGAAGCAGTTCCACGCCATCCACTAATAAGACACGCATACAGAGTTGTCCCACCTGTCGGAAGGCGTTGCCCCGATGTGCGCTATGTTTGACACAATTGGGAACACCCGCCGGCTCTTATTGGAGGCCAGGACTGAACTTTAATAAAAATGAACGAAAATTGAGTCAATTCGGCTCATGGTTTACGTGGTGTCAGACTTGTAGACACGGAGGACACGCATCGCACATAATTGAGTGGTTCAATGACCATATGAACTGTCCAGTGGCTGGTTGTGACTGTAAGTGCATGTCTTTGGACGCAAACGCAAAGCTGTCCTCAAATATAAGCGTCTGATTCGTAAACAAAACTAATTAGCTTTTTGTGGGGTTTTTATATTCATTTATGAATTCATTTCTTAATTTTCTAAACAAAGTCTTCGAATTCATCCAATCGTTTAGTCATTCAATTATCCGATTCTTCCATAAAAATAATGAATTCTATGAATGATTACAGAAATGGTAGAAATTATATAAACTTTTCTCACATTTTATTCTTAAAATGTTTGATATTTTTAATTTTGAATCAATTTTTTAGACGAAAATTTCAATAAAAATGTTTTATTTCTTTTTTTTGGAAACTGTATTCGAGTGCCTGAGTTGTGACCACACTTGAGGTCTGAACCCAAAAATAAAAAGAAGTGTTTGTTTAACACTATTTGCAGACAGAGTGCTGGACAACAACTCTGCAAAAAGTCTTAATATAAAAATGTGTCAGATAGAATGCCAAGGTGTCAGGGTATGTGAAGGCTCAGTAACTTACCAACTGTTGGAAAAAGGGCCTGGCAAGTATTCATCATGATATTAATCTCAAATAAAACCGATTCTTGGTCATACTTGAAGGAATAAATGGTTTTAAAAGTACTTTACCCCTACCTAAGAAGTAAAATCGGGGGTTCCCCAAGGTGGTGTCTGTTCTCCAGATCTGTTCAATATCACAGTTCGAGACTTTCCAAATATAACCCGCTTTTCGACTTTATTCCAGTTTGCAGACGACTCATGTCTTGCAAAAGTTATTTACAACGACTCTGATGTAAATGACTTTCAAAATGATTTGATAGAAATTCAAAAGTACTGCGAAACAAAAAAATTTAAACTAAATGCTGAAAAATCTGTTCATTTGAGGATATGCTTCAAAAATATTGAATCAAACAGTTATTCTATTAATGGGAATGATATCGAAACTAAGGATAGCCATAAACATCTTGGTTATTCAATTGACAATAGACTAACAAACAATGTTCATGTTGATCATATTTTCAACTCATCAATGAGAAAATGGAATTTCTTGCTCAGGGTCTTCCCCTATGCAAAGACAGACATTTTGTTGAAATTATACAAAGAATATATTATTCC
>JAQFXL010000596.1:0-18771 GCA_034693445.1 Edwardzetes edwardsi
CCCCGAAATACATGAATAGCTTTCAAATATTTGCGGATTAGACAGAAAAATGTCATTAAAAGGTGTTACCATTTTTGGACTCATTCGGGTCATCCAAATGTAATTCAACGAAGAGATAGTAAACCCACTGTCCGATTATTGCTCCCAAATGCGGTCCTAAATATCGAATCTTTCAGTTTTTATTAATTAAAAATCAAATCAAACCAATTAGTCCTCCAATAAGCCAATAGATATAATTTCCGGGACTCCACACATCACTGCCATAAACAATGTTTGCAAATATGCGGCCCGGAATGTCACGGGCGGGGTTCAGTGCTGGACCACAATTCAAACCGAATGCCATTACAAGAGCAGCCAATAGAAGTGCTAAACCAATTGGAATTAGTGGTTTGTTAACATTGAGGTTCTTCTCATCGACCAAGCACATTATTCCGAATTGTAGTAAAGCCACTGATATTATCTGAAATACAAATTCAAAAATTACTGAAGAAATGCAATTCTATTTGAAAAATAAAGCGCTCAAAATATTTCAAAATATTCATCCATTGATTCAAATATAAGACAAATTTACCTGATCTAACAAAGCCCCGGGTACTGTAAGATGATGTCCTGGATGTGTCGTCAGAATTCCTTTTTGAAAATAATGAGTTCTTTATTGAAATTATACAAGGTTATTTCCTGAAAATTAGTGTTACCTGCAGTGCTGGTGGCATTAAAGAATGCTGAGCGCACCCCACCATCGAAATCATTGATTGCATTATAATAATTTAAATAAGCTAGCACATTTATGAACAAATTGAAGTTAAATCAATTGATTATCAAAGGATTGATTGAATACCTAATACAGTTGCGGCCAAACCTCCCAAATATTGAGCGATGAAATAGTGAGGAATTTTTCTTTGAAAATAATACGAATGAAGTTATTTATTATTCATTGCAATCAATGTTTACCTCCAGGGGAATTTACCCGCTGTTGCCAGAGCTAAAAACAATTATTCTGATTACATATTCCTATTTGAAATTCGATTAATTTTATAATAAGACAGACCTAATGTCACCACTGGATTGACGTGACCTCCTGTTTAAGGAAAAGATTATATAAAATGAAAAATGAATTCAATTTTTAATGCATGAATAATTGATGGCACTAGATCAATTCGATAGATAATTCACGTTATTATAACAGGCATAGTAGACCAGGGTTGGCCAAGGGATACCCCAAACCCCCTGATTCGACGTTTGAAATCTGGTTTTTGAGCGCTTGGAAGGCGATCTGTTCAAAAACTACAAAAAATGGTTACCCGAACTGGATTTAAACCGAAAATTTCCATTTCGACTACCATTTTATCCCTCTCCTAACCTCCCCTCTATAAACAATTTGGAAAACCCTCTGAAGTCAAAGAGCTTGATAGCTTAAGCCTTAAGTGATAAGCTTGTAGAGTGTAATTGACCTGAAACTTTAGCCCCCAAATATGCAGCGATCATAAGTCCGACTCCGGTCGCGATTCCGACTGAATTCTATTGATTACAAAACAAAAATTCAAATTTCAATCCAGAAATTGTTTGCTTTACTAAATCGAGATGAGGTCTACGGCCCAACACTTGAACAGCGATGGAACAGTTGCACATCAGCTGCAAATACATTCAATTAATTACTGTTCAAAAATTACCCAAAAGATACAAACGACTAAAATCAGTGTTCCGATGAATTCCGATAACATCTCTCTAATGACTGTATTTTTAGTCCGAAGAGATCCCAAAAGTATTCCTTTTTCAGCCATTTTTCAAACTATTTGTCTTAAAATTCAGAATAAAATTTTTGAAAATCAAAATCTATGAAAACTGTGAACTATTGAGTGATTCTATATTTTAATAGCAGTTAAATCAGCGTTAAATGGGATTCACATCTGTTGTAAGCATATGTTATATGCACTTTTGGCTTGATCAAATTATTGTTAATTCAATTGTATATTCTATTAGAGGGTAAAACATATTATAAAGTACTCATTATTGATAAGTTACTGATAAGTTAGCACTGGTTTTACATCCTTCATCTAAATAGCCTGAATGCACTACCATTGTCAGGCATTCCAAAAGGTAAAGGTTGTTTCAATTCATGTGAAAAATTGGCCGATTTTTCAACTCTTTGTTTATTAATTTGATAGATAAGAAAATTTTTTGAAAAATATAAGTATAATCATATGTTTTGACAGTCTGTAATAAAATTTCAAAATTAATTGAGTTTGTTCTTGTATATTGTATATTGGATCTTCGTATCCAAAATCACCTAGCCCGAAATCTCCAAATCCAAAATATCTTAATTATGAATATATAAGTAATAATTATGAAAATTTTAATTCATAATTATTACTAATATTTTGGGCTTGGACATTTTGGACTACTCATACCATATCGGATATTCCACATTCTATGGAATTTCTATATGTGATGGATGCTCTGATTCTCTTTTGAGATCAATTGCATAGTTTTAGTATATTTGGCATCAGTTCATAAAATAGTCTTTTGATATATTTATAGCACTCGTAATAATCAATCACTTCTATAATAATTAGCAGATATTACGATAATAATTAACTTTGAAACAAAATTACACTGCTCCCTTTCTTTTTAGTTGCATTTATTTATGAAATGTTGGATAAGGAATAAGATTTAAAAAATATTGAAAGATTAGATTTTAGAATACACATAGAAAATAGTTTACAAGATCACTCACTGTATCATTTCAAAGTAAAATTAACGGTATAATTAACGGTATTATGGTCATTTCCATTAATTCTAAGAGCTCTTGAAGTTGAAAGCATGAATCAATTGTGAGGGTAAACACGGAATAATTGCGATAATTATAATTTAAGTTAATTGAGTGAAAATCAATTGAATAAACAAGAAATTACTCACCACTTGTAAAGTGAAGTGAAGATGAGCTTTAAATCCCTTCAATTATGAAGTAAACAGAATAAACTAAATTTTAGGACTGAAAACAATTTGTTTGTCTTAATCTTATTCCGAATCGTTTGCCAAAAATTCTCTAAAATTACAGTAAAACTTATTGCAAAGGAGTTCAATAAATAAGTTTCAAAACAGGAATATCCGTGAAAATTGCAAATCAAATGCTAAATAAAAATGATTCTAAAAATTATCCGCCTTTTGATTGCAATGATATAATAATATTATTTATATATCGGAATATTTTGCGATTAAATTATTTCTAAAGGAAATTAGTTAAACATATTTAGAGAAGTTTTGTTGAGTACTGTCTTTTTCAAAGTGTGGTTAATTTTTTGCTGACTTATGAGTCAAAACATATTTTGTCTGATTATAGATATATTTAGAAGACTTCGCGAAAAGAATTCTGATTTGTCTTTAAAACTAAACACAAAAGACAAATACAAAACCCAATATAAGATTACAATTCGATATCAATTTCCATGTTTATATCAATTTGTTTCTCATCAAAATATCCTAAATTAGAGATAGTTTTTCCTAATCAGTCAAACCTCCGGAGTTTAGACCCAATGATATATAAATTCCGTTGAATTCAATCAGAAAATTAATTTATTGGTTATTTGTTTCGACATTTTTTCGTATTTATGATAATTTACAGATAATTTCAAAATAATTTATGAAAAAATATCAGATCTTTAAAAGTATTTTTGACATAATTTAATGTTAAACAGACTTTTCTTTCCTGATTTGAAAAACACATAAATCTATTGAAAATGTATTGTAATTAAAAAGAAGTTCTTTCCAAACATTTACACTCGACTGCCGTTATAATGAAGACGATTGCGATTGGTTTTAAGAATCTGTTGATTATAGAGGAATGTTGATTATAATGGCAGTGAAGTGTACTTTGAATAATAATTCTGAGAAATGATAGCAGGAATAAAGAGGAGTGTCTACCGAATGAAATTCAAAACTTGAATCTCAAAAGTGGATACTTTCATAAAATCAAACGTTTGTTTGAAAAGAGAGATAATTTGTATCGAAATTCGAGTCTCACTTCTCATTACTTTTGTTATGAAAATATTTGTCAAACAATAAAATGAAAATTAGAAAAACAATTACTCTTTGAATTGACAGTTGTTTTAACAAATATTTAAAAACATTTAAATGAAATTTTAACTTTGATTATGAAATTCTTCGCTGAAGTCGAAGACTGTAAATGAAGTCTTCGATGTCGAAATCAACGGGCAATAAATCACAACCATTTGTCTTAAAACAGGCGTAGAATTCGATGTTTCTGTCGTGTCTTCCGATGACACTAAACAAATGGACTTCGTTTTCACTCTTTTTTGCTTTCAATTTGTTTGGACTCAAAAAATTTGAGGAAATCTTAATCTGAAATGTTTTCCCCATTTCCTGATAGGAATCGACAGAATGTGTAAACTGTCGACTCATACCATAACAACATTCGGCAAACTTTTTGAATATCTGCTCACAAATATCTTTAGGCCATTGAAGTAGAGGTCCGGCGAATACTTGTTGTCCGTCCTCTATATCCAAATAGCAAATAAGGTTTTCTGGAAGTTTGAAGTTTTGCTGCAAATAAATGCAATTATTAGGACTACACGTCAATACACTCGTCTCTTTCGAGTTGCTATGACTCAGACTCGTAGCACTCGATGACGTTCGGGACAGAAGCGAGTGTTGTAGAGATGGACTCGAACGCGATTTCATAGAACCCGAGACACTGGTCTCGTCCAAAGAAGAGAGCGAACCGGTTGACCGATGAATCACTTGTTTCAATTGAGTAGTGCTCGAACTCAGAGACAACAGATCTTTAAGTGATGACAAAGACTTATAGCGTTTTTGTTCTGTTTTTCGTTCGAAAAACCTTTTGACTGCCATTTGTTGGACATTAAAGCAGTCCTCGATTTCATCGGTGAGACCCGATTTCGCGAAATGAGATTTCAATAAACGAATCGATTCATTGATTATGACTTCATTTGCTTTAATTCCCGAATCAGTGGAATAAATAAAAGGCATTTCGAGAAGAATGCAATGAATCAGATGTCGAAAACCAACGATTGAAATGAAATATTTGACGTCTTCTGACTCATTGTAATCGTTTGAATCACTGCTGCTATCAAATGATGGGAACACTTGATTCCAGAGGACGAGTCTTATTGAATGAGTTTTATGTAATGAAAGCAATCCTTTGAGACTCAGATAACTGTAGATATCTTTCAATCGATGATTCGAGAGATGAGATGTCAGTAAAAAGCCTTTATATAACAGACAGGAACCGATGACAATGAATTGTGAACTGTTGTCTTGATGTATGTCCAGAGATGAGTCTTCACTCAACCAATCCATGGCTTCATATTCACTGAGGGAATCATTTAAACTGATGGCTAAGTCGTCGTCGATTAATAGTCTTTTGATTGTATTTAAAAATATCGAATCAATTGTTGAATATTTGATGTCTTCAGTCAACAGGTGTTCGAGAACTGAGAAAATTGTGGTCAGATTTGAATGATTTGTTTGGTCTTCAAATGCAGAACTCAGAGAATTATAATGAAATTTGATTACTGTTCCGATTGTCTGAACGATTGCTTCGACTTCGATATCAGTAAACTTGTTCTGCGGAAGGGCTAAGACTAACAAATGGTCCGATTCGTGAATAAAAGCTATTTTGTAGATTTGTTCCTCATTTTCTTCACTCACTGCAATCGAGGAGAAATTAATCGATTGGTTTGTGATCTGAGACACCACTTGAGATAACGTAATGAACATTCCCTTCAATTTGAGTAAAATGGGATTATCCGAGTCATCCGACTCTTGCCTGGGGTACGAATATATGAGACAATCGCTTTGAGTTTCATTTGGAGGCATTAAATACATTAAAATGAATTTGTTGTCGATTTTCGAGACCTTTGTTTCAGTTATGCCTTTAATTAAATCAAATAATTTGTTTGAATTATTCATTGAATTTGTTATAATTTGATCGCAATTTGATATTTGAATCGTGGGTTTATTCCCACTATTGCTCGCAATTGGATCAACATTTGACTTCTTTTTGGTACTCTTTCTTTTGAAGCTCTTATTTTTGATTTTGTTGTTGGATACCCAGGAAGTAAGCCGGGTATAACTCGAACGTAATCTAATAGAAGACATTTCAATCAAACTGATGAGTATTGTGATAAACCCCTCCCTCCCTATCCCTCTCACCTGTCATTTGTATTTAGAAGTGGTTCAGAGTTCTTAGGGATAGAATCGTCTGTTTTATTGGTTTGACATTCATCTGAAGTTTTGGTATCAATGAGTTGCAGATAAAATAATTGTCTTTCATTTGATTCCTTTAAAAGATTGGTGTAATCAATGTCCTCGTCTTCCAGAGATGTGTCTGAAAGAGAGCTCTGGTAATGGGATTCACTACAAGTCGAACAATAAGACGATTCACTCTCTGAAGTCATTATTCAATCAACTATTTGACCATAAATTCAATAAAATTATGATTTAATTGTTAAACACTTAACTCGAATCAAAACATTATCTGCAATGACAACAAAGGCCTAATAAATGACGTCAAATATGATTGAATATTGTAACAAAAGATTCTTGTTCATTTGGAAAAACTGGTTTTATTGTATGCAATATTTCCCAATATTCATAGATTTATGCTAATTTAGCAAGCACACTTTTTCTTAATTTAAATATTTGTAGTCATTTGAATGAACGGCTAATTAATGAAATAAATCCATTTGTTATAAAAAAGGACGAAATCCTTGAAATACTTTTGAAAATTTAACGCATTTCCTAAAGTTTTTTGTTTTGATAAGACTTCGTTGAGTTCACAATATTTAATAATTAGGTTATTAGAAAATTATCTAAAAGTTAAGTCAATTTATCACAAAATACTTTGACTTCACTTCAATGCAAATTCAATGGAATTCAAATTGTGATAGACTATAACAAGACTATATTTATACCTTTTTGTTGAGATTGTTTGCGGAACACAATTCGCAATTGAGTTGAAACTCGAAAATGAGTCGATATTTGATTTTTGTTTATGGAACTTTGAAGCAAGGTATTTTATCTGTTTTCAATTAATTTCTCTATTTTTTTGGAAATTAATGGCAAACAACTTTCAGATGAACCGAATCATTATTTGATGACAAATAAAAGCAACGGATTCTGTAGTTTTGTGTCAAAGGCTCAGACAGTGAATGAGTGGCCGCTTGTCATCGCTTCCAAATATAATATTCCTTATCTTTTACACAAAAAAGGATTCGGAAAAGTAATCAGTTATTTTCAAGTTTTTACTTTTCCATTTATCTAGTTTCTTTTCTGAATCAATGATAGTTGAGATGAGCTCAGTATTTGACTGTTTTTTAATCTTAGCAATTTTATATTAGAAATTGATATTTAATTTAAACATAACTTTTTTTGAGTTATTTATAAAATTGATTGATTCATTTGAAACGGTATTTTTTGAAAGAAAATTACAGGTGAAGTGTATTCAGTGGACGACCAAATGTTGTCTAAAATGGATGAACTCGAATGTCACCCAACTTATTATACACGGCTCGAGACTCCTGTTATATTAGAGGATGGGTCACAAAGTTGTGTTTGGATTTACTTCATTAGAAATTACAAACCAGAGCTCTTGGATTTGGAGACATATGATAACTATTCGAGTTATGGCGGCCACGGATTACCTTATGTCGAAAGGTTTGAAAGAAATCAAACAAATGACGGAACGCTAGAAAAATATGATGTCTTTTCTGATGTATTGAATTGTTTTTATAGCGAACAGACTTCAAGTATTGACGACATTATTCAGTGAATTAATTGTTTATCTAATCTGCATATTATCTGCGAAAAAGTCTTCACATTTTTGGGTCACTTTCGCTGTCAAAGTTGTGAATCCAATCAATTCTTTGGTGTTTTTATGCGTTTAAGTCTTAAAATACTAAATAAACAAATAAACTCTTTCATTAGAGTCGACCTATTTTTGCGATTTTGAAGAGTGAATCAAATAATTCATTGAGAAAATTAAATCAGATGTTGAGTCGAAATTCATTTTAATGAACTAGGTCGACTCATGAATGCAAATAATTCATTTTTTAAGAATTTGATGAATTCCTTATCAATTAACCAATTTTTGAAATCATCAGTAGATATGACCACAAATTGATAAATAATGGAAAATAAGGGCATAAATAATGGAATAGCGCTCCTCATATGAATTGGACACTCATTTGGAGTGAAATTCTTGCACATTCTTGAGTTTATACAGATGTACCCTTCGGTGGTACCGCCTTTTGATGAGTGACCTGATTGCGGGCAAAGATAGTGTTCACACAACTGTTTGTAAAACAACTGTTTTATTAGTTAAAGAATGACTAGGAATTGGATTTTCAATGTTTTTCAATACAATTAAGATATTTGTTCTGAAATATGTTTGACTAAAGAGAACTTCAAAACTATATGCGATTCCAATATTAAAACAAATCTTGTTTTCTATGATTATATACTAATAAATAGAAAGAATTCCCCCAAAGAATACTATTTTGTCTCAAATAATATTTAGTTAATAGAAATTAAATTAATCTTAAATAACATAAAACAATAAATCGATTCTTTATCTTAAGTTAATGTTATCACAAATGAATTGTTTTAATCGTTTCGTCTGTTTTTTGTTTTGTTAACTGAATTGCGAACTAAATTCACTCAAATTTTTGAAGTAAATGATATTTCGCTTTGGTTTTGAAGCTCTCGCTGTTTGTTATGTTTAAAGTAATTATTTAAAATATAAATATGAATACTAGAGATCACAGAATAAGTAAAACAATCGATCAATGGTTAAAACATTATATAAAAGCGTCGCTTATTATCATATAAAAGGCAATTAAAAGGCTTTCAACAAAGTTATCATCCAATTGGCTTCAAGTGGACAAAGTGGCTAACATTAGCCGTTCCTCTTCTGACAAATCTAAACCACTTTTCAGAGTTCGTCTCACTATTGGAAATCAAAATGATTTATAATTGAAAGCTATTGGAAAGTTGGAAAATTCATTACATGACTTCCTTTCTCCATATCTGGCTTTTCTTCTAACCCTCTGTTCGTTTTTGAGGGGTTGAGTGGTTGTAGTCCTGACCAGACTCTCGAGAATCTCATCGTCTGCTTCAGTATATGCCTCAATATTGACACTATGTCTGTAATGGATAGGGGGTCGCGATTGGGTGCTGTTTATATTCGACAGATTAGTCATTGAGCCACTCGACGGACGTCTGAGTTTAGTGCCGGGAAGTGTTCCCCATTTGGTAGGTCGACCTCCACCCTCACTCTCATAATCACTTCCGTTAGTCAGTAATTGTTTGAGTTCGTGGTCTGCCTGTTGTTCTTTGGTCTTAAACTTATCCATCTGTTCAGCAAATGTTCAAATGTTTAGTAAAATATGAAATAAGTTTTATGTGAAAAAAGTACTTCAGTTATCATTTTTCCTCGGGTTTTATTCCTCTCTCTATGATTGGCCTTCTTTTCGAGCTGTTCTTTGACTCTCTCTCGAGTTGTTCTGTACTCCAAAGCAAATTCACTGATGATTTTCAGCACATAATTCGGTTTCGTTTCCTTTATTTGATGTGAAGGTAATCCCAAATAGACTAAAAACTTTTTGAATCTATTGATAACTCTTCTGTGAATAATTCCCAAAACAATTATCCTTTCGGCGCAATCGGCTAAGAACTCAGACATTCGCACTTTCATGGGAGTAGAACCGTCGTGTTTGGCGATGACTTTCAAGTGTTCCCACGAGGCCTTACAATCCGTTTCCATTTTCTGTAGACTTTTAAATACTTCATCGAAATCTTTTTTCGAAGCCCTGGAAACGGCTCCTAATTCTGAGTATAAATCACTGGATTTCGGATACTTTTCCATAATTATATGACACAAATGATGAAGGAGTGAGTGCTTATGGACGGTGTCCTTCACTTCAGGCACTTTCGCTAAATAATCGATTTGAAAGCCTTTTGATTCGACTCCATTCAAATAGTTGCCTATCGATAATAAAGTGCCTAAAATTATGCGGAAAGTCTCGCACTTCTCCAGTTCTGCCGTCGCCTGTTTCAAATCCATCAGAGGTTCGGCCACTTCCCGTTCAATTGTGTCATAGTCTAAACGGAACGCCCATAGCCTTAGTCTGGCTTCTAATGCACTGATCGAAGATAAAGTCAATAGAAAAGATTCTGCGGAACCCAACGGTACGTCAGGATTAGCCATTTGTGCCTCGAGTATTTTAGTCTTTTCTTCTTCGGTCGGCATCATTGTTGACAATATCTTTTCGATGCCTTCTCTGTTCATAATAGTGGCGTCCATTTTAAGGATAGCAGTCTTGACAGTTCTAGGAGGGGGTAGTTTTGTCATTCCTATGTTAATGGCATTTGACCTCTTTGTGTCCAATACAACGATTTCATTCTTCTTTCCGGACTCCTGTGCTTTCTATATAATAATAATATTCAAAGGTTAGGTCATCAGTGGCTTAAAAGCTAAGAACAAAGCCTTACCTCCTATTAAAGCGATTTTATTTTGTTAAATGAGTTGAAACAAAGAAAATAAGAAAACAATTAAAGTGTCGAAACAATTATCCAAAAAGTCATAAAAACATGCAATCGTTGAAAAATACCAAAACTATTATTTTTTCAATTTGTGAGTAAAGCCATCACTGAATCAAATTGTGATCAAATGACTGATTGAATGTATACCTTATTGATTAACTCCTTGGCTCTGCTCTCAAACAAGTGCTCCAACTTCTGTGTGTCGACCGAAACGTTTTTGATTTCGTCCCAAATTGTCTTCTTTTTGATTATTCGACTCAATAACGACTTGTCTTCTTTCACTTCTTTCCAAAACAATTTGATTGTCTTCTTATTCTTTGGTATCATTTTTGACATATCTGGTGATGGCGTCGGCGAAGGAGTGTTCTGATTACGCTGATTGCACAGCCATCCACCTCCAAGTCTAGGAAGAGGTGGAGGTGTTGGAGTCCCCGACATAGGTAGGGGCGGTGGTGGAGGCGTGCCACACATTGGAGGAGGTGGTGGCGGCGGCATTAAAGATTTAGAATCCGCAGGCAATGGAGGTGGTGGCGGTGTATTAGACTGTGAACTGTTGGCAGTGGGCGCACAAATGTCTGCGTCGTCGTCATCTCTTAGATCAGTAAAGTCTAAATCATTGATAAGAAGGGGTCGGGACAGAGAATTGACCAATTGGTCCCATTGCAAGTACTCGGGCTGACTCTTAGGGTCGGACAGCGACTCTTTGGCACTTATTATTCTCTGTAAACTTCCATTAATGGTGGGGTCCGTCACAGGTGTGTTGTTAACCGGTTTCATAATCCTTTCTTTGATTGATCGAACAGATTCTGTAGACTTCATATGGTTTTCAATGTTCTCGTTATTTGAATTTTGAGTCCAGGTATTCGTCGGCGCCATTAGAGGTTTACAGAACGATAAATTAGTCGATTCTTCATTTGTCTTGCCATACATCATAGATAACATCCAGGCTTTCTTATCATTCATACTGTTTTGTTTAGTGAGGACGTAGTGTCCATTTGTGTGGCCATTCATCTCATTTGACTTCGCGGTATTCGAACCGTCATTTTTGAAGTTATTATTATTATTCAAATTATTAAACAAATTATTATTATTATTCGTTATATTATTATTATTTTCCCATTTATTTGCGTTAATATTTTGTTTGTTTTGAAAAGAGAGCTGGCTATTCTTCTTATTCTCATCTTCCACATTTTTATCAAATTTATTGCTAACCCTTTCCACCATTGAATTTGGAAGAATTTTGATGGTTTCGATTAGAGAAGGTTTTTCTTCTCCGCTGCCATAACTGCCATATGAAGCAAAACTTCCGTAGGAGTCGGCACTACTACACGAAGATATACTCGATCTCTGGTTATTGAGTTCCTGCTCTTTAATCAAGGTCTTTTGTCGCGCATCTCTTTCTCTTCGTACTCTTATCGTAGGTTTGATGTCATCGAAACCATTAGAAACCATATTTGAGTTGATATTAGAATTGAAGAACTTTTTATTAAACTGTTCGGTCTGTTGGAGTACTTTCCTTTGCCACGACGGAACTGTTTCGTCACATTTCTTTGTTTTATTAACTTGAGGCTTCACTCCTCCGGCGGGTATTGTCCCGAACGAATGTCTTCTACTTTTTCTCCTGTCCTCTTCCATTCCAGATCCACTTTTACGCCTCAGGGTGATTTTTTGTGAGTCAGGTAAACCCCTTCCATCGTCGTCTCCATCTTCATGCCTAAGTACTGCTTCATAGGTGCGGAACTGTTGAAGTAAATCGTGATCTGTTCCCTGTTTGGACATATAGTGCTGAATGATTCGCTCCATTCCCTGTTCTTCAATGGAGTCGGTTATGTCATAATATGTGTCCTGATCTGAGATTCCGTTAAGTGTTTTGTTTATGAGAGTCATTGAAAATATAAGTAATTCAATGTCTGCCGAATCCTTTTCGTTCATTATATTCATGATATTAGTCCAGGGCTTAACACCTGTGTGACGTCAGATAGAAATGATAAAAGATGTATAAAATGTTGTGTTAGAGTGTATTACCCCTCTCGGAATCGACTGTTTCAATGGAGTTGACTAATAGCTTGCAATTAGAGTCCGCATATTCGACAAACACGAGAAGTAGTTTTAACGCCGTCTTTACGACTAACCGATACTTTAGAGCAATAATTGTTATATTAATCACAAATAATTGGAATCACAGGAAAAACAGTTTATATAATATTGTTTTCGAGTGTTTCCACTGAATTAATGTTAGTTTTGTATTATGTCTTATAAGTCGTGACTTTTTAAATTCAAATTACCTGCGAAGAGATGAGAGTATAGAGCCATTGAATGGTTTCGTTGTGTTCAATGACACCATTCATGCCATCGACGTAAAGCATTACTTGTCCTAAAGCTGTATAATAGGATCGTAAAGAATAGATTATAACTATAAATAGACGGCTCTCAGTCCAAAAGAGGACTGTTTAGAAAGAGATGGCAAAACACAACAATAAATATCTAATTGAAATCTTATTTGATTCAAACAAAAGCTCTTTTATTATTCTCAACGATAGTCAGGTATAAGAAGTTTTTAAAAACAGAGTTATGTCTAGAATTACATTCTTCACAAACAGAGAACTGCTATTAAACTATAGGAGAGAAGAAACTGTGGTTTACCTCTTAAGATGTAGTTTTGATAATTTTGATCCGCTTCAGATCCAACTTTGATGAGACAGGCGAGTCCATCATTTCGCACAAACTCGTGAACTAGATCTTTGTCGTCCTATAAGAATCCACAACAAAACACATCAAATCCACACCCATTTCCACTCAGAGATTCAGGTATTTAATTAACTCTCTCAATGGAGGCGCCTCTTATTACAACTCACTGATTAAAATTCAAGAAATGTCTTTTGAGCACTGATTTGCTGCCACTATTCAACTGTTTGCCTGAAAAATTGGGACAACTGAACCCAAAACTCTTTAAGTCGGAGCTATGGGAGGAAATGACGAAAACTAGTCTCTACGTTGGAATTTCTCCTCATTTTTTTAGTAAAATCAGCGAAATTCAACATGATTCAACTTGACCTTTTCTTAATTAAATATGCATCACCAAGTTGCTTAAAGGGACAGGTGGATCGTTAAAATCGGACAGTTTTCACTCTTTATTCTACAGATTTCTTTGTTTTTCATGCATTGATTGCAAATAATGTCCGTTCAAACCTATAATGAATACATACCTGAAATATTTGTTTTAAAGAGAACAAGGCTCTTCTCAAATCACGACCGCTTGAGTTTAATAGTTTTTCTATAGGAAAAAGTTATCGGAAAATAAATTATTAATGATTTTCAATCGAAACATTGAATATATGTTTTTATATCTAATATAATAATATATCGTTGAAAGGATGAAACGGTCGACAAATACTGAGATTTTTCTTTTCTCGGATCAAAACTTAAATAAATGGTTCGAAACTTGATTTCATGAGAAATTCATATCAAGAGCTAGACTTGAGAAAAAAATCAATCAAATCCAGTGAAAACTGTTCGCATTGACCCTAACTATAATGGCTTCTTTGAGAATTGGACATAAAACAGATAATTAGACGGTTGGGTCACTCATACCTGTAGTGATAAAACATCTATTTGTGGTAAAAGGTTTGATCGCTGTATGAAGTTTTAAATTACTCAGTGGTGAACACCCAGCATAAATCTTTTTGCAGAAAAACTGTTACTAATCTGAAAACTCATTTGTTCGGAAAAATAATACATAATTTTTATGTGCGTTTTATCCTAAAATTACCTTTCAATAAAAATATCAATTGAAAAATATTTCAGTTGAGTGTTTTATTAGTCAATTCCTCTCTTTTGTGAACCCATGTGAACCCTAGAGTCCGTTCATTATATACAGGTTCTACTGTAGACCTAAAGCCAACTAAATTATATACTATTTTTTATATCAAATAATGGTGTAGGGTCACTTTAGGGTCATTACCATTACCAATGAATTTTCACATTTTGGTTGATATAATTTCTTCTGAATTAATATCTCGAGTATTGTCACAAACTTTTGATTCTATATATAAATGTTTGTTAAATCTCTTCCTTTCATTCATAATATGAACTCTTTATGAAAACTCAAGAAGAGTTTAATTAACTTTTGCGGATCGTATGCTTGGAGTACAGGAATAGCATATATTATGGGCTCATAACTTATGAGATGCACTTTTTTAGCTATAGTTGTTAACCCTGTGCTTTAATATGAGAACAATTTTGAAGGCATTTAAAGCTAAATAGGTTAAATATTATACTGAACCTCCAAATCTAATAAATCTTTTATGATATTGTTTAGGATAAGAAATCTAAATAATCAAGTTAAAAACGCCTTATGATTGGTCAATCTAACAAATAAAATAAATTTGCTCGATTAAAATTGTTGTGGAAAATAAATTAAAAGAACAGTTTTTAATGAATCAAAAGTTATTTCTAAAATAATCGGTGAAATTTAAAATTAGACTCGACTTCAAATGAAATGATTTTATTCTTTTTTTTCATTCAATCCAGGATTCAAATGAATTCACTTTCAAGTTTCTGCGCTTCATTTCAGATGTGACCAAGGGGGAGGGCAGTTATAAACCAATTTTCTGATGTGTCTCTTGGTATTCAAAAAGAATGAAAATATTCAGCTCAACATATAACTAGTTTAATAGTAGATAACTAAACTAAAATCAGACCAAGATGGTAGACGGATTTTTGGCTTAGCAGAGGCCCTTCAGGTCACGAACCTCGCTCATTGAGCATTGGGGATATTTAACTTTTGACTTGAATTAAACTAAGAAAAATCCTTGTTGTCATTATTGACTCATACATGTATATAATTGCATGAGCTTGATCATCTCTGTAGAAAAAGTTTGAAATATCTTACCTATGATTGTGTGAACGCGAACCGAGAGTTGAGTTCTTAGAATAACTGCATTCTTGCGACTGAAAGAATTGATTTGAAATTAGTTATTATAACAAACAAGGCATCTTCATGCTAGATTAAACGAGTTTAATCAAATAAATGACTCTTTAGATACGTTTTGAGAGGTGTATCATACGCTCAAAGACTAAGTACTTCTGAAATATGTATTCAATTGTAAGACTCCTCGAAGTCTACAAACTTGTATTTGTTTTGTATGAATAGAAAAAAAATTAATCGATATCTCAAACAATTAGTAAGTGATTTGATGTGTGACCACTTTTTCCCCGACAAATCAAAAGCTATTGACCGGATGACTCGAGTGCCAAAATAGATCGTCTAATGGCTAAGCCTAAGAGCTATTCAGAGATTTGTCAAATAAGAGTCGTATTCAAAATTGAGGTAAGACTACAAGTGTTTAATTTGCGATCACATTGAAAGTTATGTGAAAGTTGTTGTGAGTCCTGTGCTGTTAGTGTTGGCACTGTTGGCGAGTAAGAGTAAATTCTTTTGAAGCGAATCGACAAAAGAAGTCTTAAATTTCGTTGCTTTGCTTCACCGGCTGATAATTTTCTAAAATCACTGGGAGGTATAGATCAGTATAAAAGTAAAGTTGAAAAGCAACTCATCCAACACAACACAACCAATTTTTATTGTTCCCGAAAATTTAGTCTATCCCTATCCCTATCCCTATCCCTATCCCTATCGTATGGAAAAAACGTTTGACTTAACATTGAAATACCTGAGCAGACAATCCAACTATTGTTACATTTTGTTAGCAACACATTTGACTGTATTTGATATCAATTGTCTCTAAGGCTATGCTGTCCTTCAATAATAGCCTCAACGTTATTGAAACACATATTGGAATAGCTTTGAGTTAATTACAATTAATACACGTTTTTTAGTTTTTAACCAAAATTTGGTCTTACTTTAGTGTAAAACAATCGAATTCCTCGGACTGTTCATCGATGGTGGCCTCCAGATCCAAATAATTAGCGTAATCACATTCATTATGATCAGTGCCATATTTATATAATTGTAGCGCACAGTCATCTAACTGTAATAGTACAAGAATAAAAGTTAAAATCATACAATCAATGATTGATTGGACAGTAATTTATTGGAAAAATTGAAACCAATATTTCAATGAATTGAATGAATGATTACGAAAAACAAATGAAGTTTCGAAAGAGAAACCACTCCTTAATATACTTTACGACAAATATTTTCAGTTTATTAGTATTTCAAATACAAAATCAGTTAAGAATTGGAATAAATTGATTACAATTTCGTTTAATTCAAAATCCTTTCAAACGCCACCAGAAAAATATAATTCATGTTTCAAATTATTTGAGTGACTAAACATTCAATTTAATGTCAGCCAGAACAATCTCTGAATAAAACCGTACTATCAATGGTAAAGTGCAAGGATGATTAACCCGAGAGAACTCTATGGGAATAGAAAATCATAAGGAATTTCCCCTTTGATCAAAATGCAAAAAATGGGTTGATCTGAGCCAACCACTGTGACAGTGGCCATTTTCATTATTTAACCAACGACACCAAGATTTAAACACGATTTAACTAATGTATGGTGCCATAATCTTGCTAGAGCCAAGGACCTTACACATTCTTGTTAGTGGTAAAAACAAATAGTTGGGTCATTCGCTCGAAATGTAATCTAATTTAAAAGCGTAAAAACTTTTGAATTTTTCAACTTATTGTTTAAATGTGAGTTAAAACGAATATTTTGTGCGATAAGCAGTGGATAACATCAACTAGTACAAATATATTCGGTAATTTATGGGTTTCCCAGTGATAAGCAATCACTGAATAATAAGTTATTTGATATTATCTTAAGATATTGTTAATAACTTGAATGATGTGATAGTTTTGTGATAAACATAACGTTTGGTCTAATCGTTTGTTTGACTTATATTTGATATAACATTAGATTTGAATACATATATGACTTACTCTGTGCGGAGCTTTTAATAAGCGATGAATTGCTGCGATTTGGTTAATCAGTGGTATATTCACATTAAATGTATAAAGTGGTGGCCGAGACGGCTCCGGGAATTGTGTGCAGGCACCGAACGGGTCGATATCATTCAAGTATTGCACTTTACAGGTAAGTGTTGTCATCGTATTAATCAATTATTCCGCAAATCAAATGAAATCCATAAATATGTTCAATGAATATACAATCAAATCACTCGAAAAATGTTTTGATAACTATTTGTCAGAAGTCTGTTCCCAACGAATACACTAAAAGTTATGTCAATTTATTTTGCAATTATATCAGAACCAAACTTTTCAGCACTCTTTGAATGAGTTGGGACAGGCAGTGAGCACAAGCACACATTCCTGGGACACTATTAGTGTTCTGTTCCCGGGAAATAATAAATATGTCTGCCCTTTGCTCTGGTGGTACAGACGTTTACCATTGATAACGAAACAGAAACGAAGAGACAAAACAACACTGAATACGAGTGTTTGCTGTGGAGAGTGGAGACCAAACTGGAAATACAGGTATAAAGGATAGGAAGAATAGTCAGAGCAAACATCTAAACTTGTGCTGTGCTTAAAGTACGCCTAAACAAGAACTGCATTCACAGTCAGATCTGTTTGCGATGGCATACCATTTGGCGCATGCCTTCTATATAGCGTCCAAAAGTTAAGATTTTTGGTATCTCTTCGCCGTCTCTTTCCTATCAATTCAATGGCTTTCCAATGGGTTCTCAACGTTTTGCAGCACTTTTTACACACAATTTCTAATTCACTTTTTATTGAACGCATGAATTATTCTAATATTGTATTTAATGTATTGATTCAGTGCTCAAACATTGATTAACTCGACTTTTTGCTTCCGAACTGATAGCTTCCCGCCTCCTCTCCTACACACACATAACATTACTCCGGCTCTGACTGACTGATCACTAGATCCCTACAACTCACAAATAAGTTTCAATTTTCAATTGAGACAAAAAACATCTCTCAATCACTCAAAACTTGTGAACTTTTCTTCAATTCAATTGTTCGGAAGCGAAGGTCAAACCTTTCGGACAAATGATTGGATATTTTCTAATTAATTGCAATCAAAGCCCAAATCAGATAAAAAACTTGGATCGCAAACAGTTATTAACTTTGAAATTGGTTTCGACTGATTTCAGCCTTAATTACAGAAAACTGAGTCCAAACTCTAGTCTCAAATAATTCATAATTTATTGCTCATAAAAATTGTAATAAAACTGAAAAAA
>JAQFXL010000597.1:0-18762 GCA_034693445.1 Edwardzetes edwardsi
ATGAATAAACTCCTAAATTATAAAAACAAATAGTTTTGATATAATTTATAATTTCAATTAGGAATCAAAAGAGTAATACTTTCGCTTTTGAACGACTCATTTTATGCTATTTTTCTTAAACTTTATTATTTTTAAATATATAACGCCTTTAAGTGAAGGTTTGAATGGGGTTTTTGATGCGTTAACTAATCTTTTGTTCCCTGGTGAATAATTGGGCAGAATTCAGCTTTTCATTCGAATTCTGGTAGGTTTTATAATTTTTCAAACAATTTATTTATTTTCTGAAAAATTCTTTTTCAACTCATCGAGTTCTGTGAAAAATGAATTTTTATAATTTATTATAGAATTTTTGCGAAAATGACCTCTTTTCTGATCAAACCCTTTATGATTACTCAGATTATTCTTGAAATCTTCTTTTTGGTTGAAACAAATCTTGTTTTATATAATGAACTTTTGTTAGATTTTCAAAGAAATTATCTCTGAGTTAAGTAATAATTTATAAAAACAAATACAATGAAACTTTGATTTTTGTCGACAAAAAACTCATTAAAATAATTATTCGGAATATTTTGGAAAAAATTGTATCGATTTTTATTGTAAAATATTTTGATTGTTATTTGAATTCTTGTTCTTAATCTCAAATCTCAGTCATAAACTGATCAAAAGTCATAATTAATCAAAGCTTTTGTTATCTTTTCAAATAGTTTATATCATATCCAACCAATTATTTATATATTTTTTTCATTTTATTAATTCAATCAAAAAGTAATTCAATTTTGACAACAAATCAAATACTTCTTTATACCTCAAAATAAGGCTCTTAAACGAACTGAAAAGGGCTGAAACCAATTTATAAATTTAATTAATATTCTTGCTAAATATGCTAGACAGGAAATTCAATATTAATAAAAGTTTCGATCTTTTGTGCGAATATATGATTGTTTGAAATTCAAACTTTGAATGCAATTCGTGTAAATGTTTTTCAAATATCAAAATGTATTGAGATATCAATAAATATTTTGATTCAATTCTTTTGATTTCATTCGTTGATTGTCTGATAATTCTTTCAATAAATCTTAGAATATGTTTTTGAATTAAAAGTTTAATTAAGAGTTTTGATTATTGTTTGCATTGAAATTCAAACTGGAAGTCGATTTCTAAACGCAATCAGTTTTGCTTTGAATCTCTTATTTTTGCCTTTAAGCCGAAAAAGGTTGGAAAAAATTCAAGTTTATAAATACGATCAGAATTTATGTCAAACGTATTAATAAATTCTCAAATAATTTCGATATAAAGTTCAAAAAATATGATTTAATGATAAATGACATGAAATTGAAAAGTTTTTTTCTGTTGAAAGACATTCAAAAGTATTTCTCTTAGATTTATATCTAATGAAAGCAAATGATTAACTTATCGTAAAAATAAATTTGAGTTAAATTTGATTTATTTATTGTCAAAAAATATATTTAAATAGTTTGAAGTGTTTGTTGGGTTGAAGTAAATGAATTCAAATAATCAGAAATATCTGAACGCATATTCTCTGCAAAACTGTGAGGTTTGCTGTATTTATTTGAGTGAAAGGTTGCGCCCTTTTGTGAATTCAATATCCTTTTGTAGGGCGGCTCCGAGTTGTCAGTAGTTGTCGTTTCTGATAATTCTGTTGTCATTTCACTGAGATTTGCTTCCGATTCAAACAAATCGAGATATTCTATGTTTGAATGTGTCGTTACAATTGGTGATGTCGTAGCTGTCGGTGTTTTACTTGAGTGAGGGTAATACTGTCCTGTCCACCCTCTTATAGACCAATGAGAAGTGGACGGGTATTTGCCTTCCAATGGACTAACTGTCGTTGTCGTCGTCGTCGATGTCTTTTGTGAATTTAAATGATTGTAATAATTAAAAAGCATTAATCTGTCGAAAGCTCTTTGATTGTAGAGTTCGTCAATACTTTTCTCCTTATTATCATTGATTGGTTGCGATGAGAGGGCAGATGTTCCCAATTTTGTGCTGATCACAATCTGATTGCTCGCTTCCGGTTGCAGTGAACTGACAGAACTGACACTCGTTTTAACACTAATTTCTGGATTTTGAGAATATTTGTTAGTATTAGCACTGAGACGGGTTCCGTACGACACATATCTCGCATTTTTCCAGATTTCACTTTCTTTTTGCTCATTTGAGTCATTTTTATTGACACTTATTTGTGGTACATTAGTAACCGACACATTCTGTTTGTGATACTGACCCACAATATTATCCCAATTCAGACTTGACTTCAGAATTGGCCGCAAGTTATGTTTGTTGTCAACTGTTGGGGCCGTTTTCAGCTCTTCTTTGCTCACATTATCGTAATTATGGTTTGGATTTCTTTCCGTTTCGTTTAAATTTTGGTTTTCTGTGTTTGTGTTGAATAGTATTTCCGGTGAATAAGGAGTGGAATAACGACTAATGTTTTCGTGTTTTCTGTGAACAAACTCTTTGTTTGAACCTCTCTCAGGATTCGACCGATGGCCCAAATTCGTGAGAGTAGGGTCTGGGATATCAATAAATGGAAGTCGATATTCAGGGTCTCCGAAATTGGGAATCGGGAGAAAGTTATCTGAAACATAATTATTTAGCGGTAATTCAGAGAATTTACTGATTCTCGAAGATCTGCCATTTAATGTATCCGCGAAATGATGTGTCTTCGGAGTAATCGGTATGAAATCATTTGAAAAACTTTGCGGAGAATTGAATGGAAATAAAGGCTGTGAAACGAAATCGGAATCAATTGGCTGTAAATTATCTTCACTGCTGTCGAAAGCTCTGATCGCTTCGCTTATACTCTCGTCCGACAAATCTGAGAACGGATTTGAATTTTGAGCATAGAATTGCTGTTTGACTATTGGCTGACTGTAGGGACGGGGAGATACCGGCACTGAATTAAAAGGACGAACAGTGGTCTTCGTTTCGTTGTTTACTGTTTTGGTATATTTAAATTCCGGTACTTTCTCTCTACGGGGCGGTCTTTTGAAACCAGGTCTTCTTAATGATACTGAACGATAAGGACTCATATCGTTTGCACCGATTGGTATAACGGGGCGGTCATTGAAAGGGTTTTCATAAAAATCCGAAAATTCGCTCAAATCGTAAATACTATTATCTTTATAATAGTTGTGTCCAATAAAGTTGTTTGGAATAAATGGTTGTTTTGGAGGAATATAATAAGGTATGTGCTGTTGAGCCGACGGTAATCCAAAACCGTGTCTCTCACCAATTTCCATGTGACGACTTCTGAATGTATTCATCGGTAGCGTAGGTCCGATATGGTTATTAAAATTTGAATGAATGGGTAAAGACATTGAAGACATTGAAGACATTGAAGGCATTGAATTCATTGGCATATAATAAGTATTTCTTACAAAAGGGTTCGAATTAAATGAATTCCAACCAAATGTCTGTCTTTTAGATCTCTGTTTATTATTCTTCACTTTTTTCGGTCGATCAGAGTTCTGAAACTGTAAGACATAGGCCGGCATTTGATCGCCATTTTCTGTTAGAGATAATACCGTTGGTTTCAAAAGAGTTGAACTCAATTTTCGTCTTAAATCACTTTTAGATACTCCTGTCGGCACCAAAAGTGGAACCGTTAAGAATTGTTTGCTTTTATTTTTATCCCTTCTCTTTCTTCTTCCGATGTGATCGCTTTCGTTCATGTCTTCCATTGATTCGTTCGGCTCTACTGAAGATTCGGCTCCAGAATAATCTGATTTTTGAAAACTTGGGTCTAATTGTTGATGACTTTCCCATTGCTTCAACTTTTCAATCAACTCATGGATTTGAGACTCTGATAGATGACTATCACTACTCAATTGGTCTTCTTCTCCACTATTAAAGAGAGGAGACCTATTGTATCCATTCAAATGAGTCAATCCCTCAGACGGTGGACTATAAGACGAAAATTCTGAATTAGTTTCACTTTGTTTAAGTGTTTCTTCAATTTGTGACTCTTTTTCAAAGTTTGGTCGTCTGGTTGTGTGACGAATACTATTGAAAAAGTTTTGAGTCATTAATGATTTTCTTTGCTTTGATTTGTCTTTTTCTGCATTTTCTGGCTTTTTATGCATTGAAAGCGGAAAAAAACCCGAATTCAACTCAAGGTTTGGGTCAGAATTGAATAAAGGGGTGAAATAATCAAATGGAGAGACTGTCGTCGACACACCCCCTGTAGGACCCAATAAACTTGGATATGGTGTTGTAGTTGGGGTAGTAGTTGCTGTGGTAGTCGCCGTTTTAGTCCAGCTCTTAATATTTCGATAATTTTTGAGTTGATTTGAATTATTCAACAATTGTGGTCGTATTGATTTAAGGACGGGTAAGGCATTGGATGGAATTCGCACAGAATGATCACTAGAATTGGTCCAACCATTTGTTGAATTGATTATTTTGTTATTATTCGTAACACTTGTATTGTCTTTGATTTTCATTTGGGTGTTGTTTCGATTGAATTTTCGAAAACCAGTGAACGGAAGGATAGTTTGGGTGAAGTTTTCTTTAGTTTCATTCTGTGTCTGGTTTTGAGATCGCATTTCTTGTGAAAAGCTTTGTGTAATGTTCTCTGATTTGGTTTTATTGGACATTGTTTTTGATTTGGATCGGTATAAGCCATAATTGGTCCTTCTTCTGGTCAGATAGGGGTCGACTACTTTTATCGGTTCGACGGTTGTTGTCGTCACAGATTCCGATTTTTCTGTATCGGTATTAATTTGAGAACTGCTCTTCTGAAGCACTTCAATGGTTTGTCTGTCACTCGTCTTAATTGAATTTTCTTTGATTGTATTCATGCCTTTATTTAGTATTTTATTGTGTTTTTCTCTGTTAACACATTTACTGAGAGTTGAATTGAATTCACAGGCCATCAGTTTGTTGTTATAATAAGACTCCGGCGGACACATGAATGTGAATCGGAATCCATTTGTCTTTAAAATAGATTTTTTAATCAAAAATTAATTAAATAATAAATAAATGACTGAATTATTGAAAATTATTCAAATATTAGATGCGATCAAAAAATTGTAGGAACTGTTAAATAATCATCAGTTTATCTGAAATTGAATCACAATTATATTCCTTAATAATAGACTACTGAACCCAAACATATAGCTATGAGTTCCGACTTATGTATAGCGTTTGAGATCTATTTTTAAAATTTTTTACTTCAAAGTTCAAAAAACTGGTCATTCATTTAGAAATTCCTCAAATGTTAACAAAACAAAGACAAGTGCTTTAATTGAGGCGATTAAGTAATAGATTACTGAGTTATGAATATATTTTGATAATTACTTTGCAATAGTGAAACACTTCACAAAAATCGGTGTCTGCGTAATAGCCCTCAGACTTTCCTTTGCAGTTGAATTTGACTTTTGGCAGTATTTTTTGGAGGGGATCGATTAGGTCGTCCTCTTCTGAGGATGATTTGTTTGACTGGTCCCCAACTTTTGAGTCTTTGATCAAAGAAATTAGATTTGTATTTGTGGTCATCTATTGAGAAAAAATGCATTTTAATTATAAATTATTATTATTTGGTATAAAATTCATGTAAAGAATAAAATTTTCGCCGAAAATATATTTTAATGATTATTAAAATGAGAGGTAATTAAAGCACTGAATAAAATTTTTTCAATTAATGCTAAGAGTATTTAAATATTGGTTCGAAAAGTTGTGAGTAAAATGTAGCCAAAAGTAAGACAATTTGTGTGATTAATCCGGTAAAGAGACCGCAACTAACGCTAAACGAGTGAACAAATTTTTGCAGCGAATAAATCGTTAGACAACTCCTAACTATTGGCAGACAATTGTTGTTTTGTGTCAACCAAATGAACGCCAGTTTTACTATATTTTTGAGGGAGAGTTCCAACGATGAGAAAATCGTTGGCTTAATATTAGATCGTTTTTTCGGGCCAGAAATGGGTCAGCCGTAAACATTGCGTAAATCAAATGTTGTGCCATTTCAAGGCTGTTCTAAACATACACCTGTGTCTTGTCTACGGTATTGTTGGTAATGGTTAACATTTCGCTCCATTTCAATGCAATTAATTGGGTGCAAGCAATACAATTATGCAAAGAAATATCTATTCTGAAAAGAGTGTTCCCTCACATCCCCTCCCCTTTTCTCACATGTTTTCTATAAATCTTTTCAAGAGAAAGACAAAAGCGATCCAATTCTATAAATCAAATAATTAGGCGTCTCTTCACATCTAATCATCTTTTTATTGATTTGATTTCAGTTCAGCGATTTTGAAGCAAATCATTTAATTCACATAAATTGAGTCTCAATTATCACCTCTTGATGTCCTTCTTTGTCATATCCTCCGATAGATTCTTCTGCCAACTGATCCGTTTCGGAGTACGTCTCGAATGCATTTGTTAGCAACACTTTAATGAAAATTAATAATTAGACGATAATTAGATAATTGTTTAATTATTTAATTTATTTATAACTTAATTAATATTTTTCAAAATCATTGAAATTTTTGACTGTTTTTGAGTAACTATTAGTTAATATGAATATTGAGTTGAAGGACAAATAATTAAAATAATGTATTTTCAATACAACCCTAAATTTGAGTCTTATTTCGTCAGAATTGGATATTTCGAAAATCATTTTCTGTTTTTGATTGTAAATAATTTGTTTAATTAAGGTGCTTTTTATTTGCAAAAAGTGTCGTTCACTCTAAGCGTGTTTTTTCAAACCCAATTAGTTTGCATATCAATTATTAAAAGTTTCAAAGAAAGTAATTTTGGAAAACTTCTCGTTTTATTAAAATTTCTATTAATAAAACATTTTCTGTGTTTTGAGTAAAGATAAGCCCAAAAGCAAAACATATTTCAATTGATTTATTAAATTCGTGTGAAATCTGAATTTTTAACGACTTATCGTTTTTAATGATTTGAAAATACATGTATTAGTTGAAGCGAACCATACCATACCTGAGTTTAGCACAAACCACATAAGCAATAATGAATTTGCTCTCAAAGTTTTGCACATTTTAGAACAGATGCAAAGGTTTCCATCAATTGTAGTCACGTAAAAACCAATTGTCCATTATTTAGATTTCTGTCAATTTCATTGAATTAGAGATTAATAATAAATAACATTTCATTAAAAAAACATCGAAAACATTATTTACGGAAATATAATAACGAAACCCTTGAAAGCAATTGAGAAAAATCTGATTTTTTGGTCAGACTTTTATATGAATTGAATGGTTTTGATAGAAAAGCAACTGAAAGCTGACAGATATAGACACCGATTGTTTGACTCTACTATTACTTCCTTTATTTTGATATTTTCATTATTGATCGCAGTTTTCAATAGAATTTAAAGTATTAATTCAATCTTGAAAAACAGTCATTGCTTTCATTGCGTCAATTTGTAATGTCTTCTCTATTCTGTGCTTCACTTTTGACAATAAATAAATAGAATATCCTTAAAATGAATGAACAAAAGTCTTAAAACTGAGCCATTGAATAAAGTTGAATAATAATCAATGAAATCAACTGGATCAAGGAAGTCTAATAAAAACTTAATTCGTAATGTTTCTTAACAAACACGACATTACAGTCTCGTAATGATTATGAAAATTAATGCTAAGTATTCGCACCTAAACTGAACTCATGGCTTACTTTCAAATTAATGACATTTAATAATTTTGTGCAATAAAACCCTTATTAAACAAAATAAGTAACATTTTTGCGTTGATATCCATCTAATTATTGTGATTTCAAATTATATTTGTGTTAATTTGTAATACTTTCGGTTCAATATCTGTTTGATTACTCGATTCAAATTCCGATTCATTAAAATTTTCTCATAAGACCTATCATTATAAACAAATAGAATATAAAGCTCAAGGTAATTTCAATTTTAAATCAACCAAACGACTAAATAGTTAGCATTTTAACATAATTTGATTTGAATTATGCGCTGCAAAAGAATTGATTTCCATTGCACTAAAAAATTTAGTCAATCATTATGTCATTCCTTCGATTGTTTTCACATAAATTATTGTATTCTATTCTAACAGTAACAAGGTGTTTTTTTTGAAATACTCACCAATTATCTTCAGTTTCAATCGTTTTTCATTTTTCAATTCACTTATCAAACAATAATTGGTTTATTCAAACAAATTCTCACAAAAAAGAGAAAATTATTCAAAACATTAACTTTTTTGAAAGATTTTTTCAAGAAGTGATGAGTTAACCAATTAGTTGACAGCAAACAGAAAATTGATTCAATTTCTATAAAAACTATTGAAATGATTTGATTTCAGTAATCATTGTTTAGGTGATAAACAAAATAAATATTAAATTTCTTTATAAAAGTTTGTTTTAATAGAAAACCTTTAAAAATGTTTGAGTCGGACAACAATTCAATGGTTTATGAGAATAGTTGTGAACAACAAATGCAAAAGTTGTGCACAAAGTTCTAGAATCACGTTTCCAGAGCCTTAATTGAGAATTCATCGAACCGTAACTGTACTGAACAGTACTAACCCTACGAGTCCTCACTTTTGTCAATTGAATTTTCTTTTGTTATCATTTCATATCATTTGAATAAATGAATTTAGTTTAGACTCAAATCAATTTTTCATTCAGTTTTCCGATTTATGTCCATATTATTCAAAGAATATTTGATTTATATTTTGATTAAACTTCAAATGTAATTTCCATTTGCCTAGTACAAATTAAATTTAGCCGACAATTCGAGCGAAACTTAGATATTATTCACTCAATTAATTTGTTTCCTCAAACTTTAATTTTCAATTTTAAGAAAACAAAAGCAAAAACAAAATTCACTTCAATTATATTCAATAATAATATCATATAATTTTTTTCAAACTTTTTTCATTCGTTTGTAGGAAACTGTTATTCGAATCTATCAAAGAAAATAAAATTAACAATTGTATCATTCAAGTTGTAATACTCTAGGTCTTGAATTCATTTCCATTATTTTTTCAGGAATAAAAAAAATTTCATTGAAATTAAGTTAGAATTTGTTGTGAGTTATATCCAAATATTGGCTTAAATTCTGTACAAAACGTAATTCAATTTTCCTAATGATTGTGTGAATCGGAGGCAATAGATACTGAGCTAATCATTAAACTTGTTTATCTCATACTTAATTATCATACTTTCCTACAAATGATCCAGATCAGTTTCATAAATTTCGTTCTAAGCTATTACATCAAAATTTCAAATCACAGGTAATTTATTTTTGGATTTTGTGACAGTATTTGACATACTTTTGAGTGTTTTATGCATTGTTTGCGAACCAACACGAGTCCAAAACTTGTATTATTCACTGAAAACTATTTAAATTACAAGTTTTGAAACATTCAATATTAAGTTTTATCCAGATCTTAAACTCAAACCTCATATGGATAGTCAGTACCACAACGTATCAGATTCTGTTTGCTTTCTAATCAATTGATTTTCATAATATATTCAAATAAATGAATTATTGTACAAATATTTGTTTACAATTTGATTTTCCCATATAATCTAGATTAAATGCACTCATTTATTCTTTAAAATAGTTATATTGAAATCATTTCGGCAAATGGTCAGCAAAATAAAATGGATGAAATATTTGTTGAAGTAGTCGACTAAATTACCTTTTAAATGATTCGATATTTCACCAAAATATGAAATTCTTCATAGAGTGGCCTAGTTCACTATTCAATTTGGATTTTTTGAGCCGTTGCTTGGTTAGGTTGTTAAGTTAAATTGAGAAATGGAAAACATGTTTTATTGTCAGATAAGTGTTTTATTTTAAGTATTTAAATACACAATAATTATAAGAAACTAGAATTCAAATCAAAGAGAAATTATATTTTAGTTTTAAGTCTTCTATTTTTCCAAAGTGTGAAACCAAATGAGATAATTGTGACGATTATAAGAAAAGCTGAAAAGTGTTGTCTGACACTCGACCAGAGCTTTATCTCTTTAACTGCAGATCTGACTCTCAATTTTGTCACAGAAATTGTCGAATTGGTCACAGAATCATAACAACTATTGAAATAATTAGCATGTTACTTCCAATCAAACACAGATAAACAATAAGTTAATAACAACAATAACCTGTACAATCTTTGGTCAGACTCGAGCGCATAATCTATTACTAAATTATTCATAAAATCAATTTTAACCCTTCCTTTAGTTCTGATGTGAACTTTCATAGGATTTATGAAATAAAAGCGAAAGGTTTTGAAATTAATTGAATAGTTTCTCCAAACGTAATGATTCGATGCATTGAAAGCTCTGAAAATAATATCAATTAATTATCAATTTTGAAGTAAAATTTTAATACTTATTACAACTGATGACAACTTTTTCTCCGACGAAAACCGCTTTATATTCTGAACTTCTGATTAATTTCGTCAATTTAGTCAATGTTTTGATGATTTCTCCACTATTTATATTCACTGGACTTTCTTCAGGACACTGTTTACGACAAAATGAGAACAGAATTTGTGACCTTTCCTTTTGTATTTCATTGATGGAAGCAATTTGTTTCGGCAAATACTGTGAACGACAAGGAATACCAGAATCATTGAAAATGTCGTCAATTAATGGATTTTCATTTTGAGTTTTCTATAGTTTAAAGAAATCAAAAATATTTTAAACTGAACTCAAAGTGAATGCAAAGACTTTTATTTTGCAAATTCCGACTCTTTTTCTGAGACCAACCGGACATCGATTACAATCACTCCAATCAAACCATTGAGTGAATAATTGCAAACCATTGTCCAAATTCTTGACTCGAGTCTCATTCAATTGAGTTTTGGTGAAATTCAAATGAAAGAGTTCGATATCAGTGACAGTAATTTGATGGACAGCATAAATGGTTGAATTGTGAATACAATAATAAGTTGAGCTGTCGTTTTGGTCCTCAAACTTCACTTCAAGAGACAAATCTTTTAATAGTTTCGTGTTTTCCGATCTGACATTCAATCTGATGTTTTTGACTGATATATAGACCCATAGATTATGCAGAGATTCTTCGAGTCTGAGACTAAATGATAGCATAGATTAGGAAATTTTATCTGAAAGCATGTGATCAGACCATAAATTACTGCACTCCAGCCTAAGAATAGTACCGATTGAAACCAAATGAGTCTTGTTAGTCAAACTCATAAATGAACTCCTATTAAGACACTCCATATAATCGGCTTCAGTTCTTTTGAGTTTTTCTTTGAAAATTGTTTTGATTTCTATTGAGTTGACCTTGATCAATAACAAAATTCCAATCATGACTTTGAACATCATTTTCCAGATATTATTTTGAAAATTTTTGGTTTAAATGAATTTTAATAAAAATCAATTTCTGTGATAAGAGATCTAAGCGTTGAGTTTATGTCTAAACAATTGATTGTTTGAATTCGCGCTCAAAAACTAATTGAGAGTTAATTTTATTCAAACCGTTTAAAGTAATATCTCTTTTAAACTCTTTTCAAAGATTGTGATAATTTAAAGACAAAAAATGCCTAAAAGTAGTACAGATCAGAAGAAAGACGACGACTCCAAGAAGAAGAAAGGAGTGTCTGCTGTCTCGTCAACTGCTTCTTCTACTAAATCAAAGGATTCACAAAAATCTCAGGGATCTCAGTCTTCGTTCAAAAGTTTAGGAATGGGACCATCACTCAGAATGACTTCCACTGATATAAGAGAACTGACCAAAGAGTCGCAAGCCGTCAGTATATCAGCCGGTGGTCTAACAGCAGAAGGTGGGGCCCCACCGGGTGAATCCGTATACGATACGATCGCATACATTATTTTCTGCCCCGAACACAACAAAGTGGCCATCAGTCGTGCCGATAAGGATAATATACAATGGTTGCCATTTATAGCTGCGCCACCGAACAGGACCTGGAAAGATGCCTCAGTGGATGGCGTGTCCATCATATTCAACAAACAGGACGCAGAGTTAGACGCAAAGTTGGGAACAAAGATACCGATCAAAGAAGTCCACTGTTTGCATGTGTTTCGGACCCAAATACCAGCAAAACAGCGGTTCATCTCTCTAGTGATTAATTTGATTGTTTTGGGAAAAGAGACGACAGAAGCAAAAGACAAAAGAGACTCAAAAAACAAAAAGGATAAGAAAGACGACTCCGGATTCAAGTGCTGTCAAAATACGAAACGAATCAAATGGTATCCTCTCAAAGAAGTTATCAAAGGAAACGTTGAGAATGTTTGGGGACCAGAAGTACAGGATTTTTCTAAATCTGCCGAAAAGGTCAAACCCACGGGACTGACAGAACACAGCTTAGAAATGGCGTTCTTCTATGTGCCAAAAGATCAGCCAAAGAGTGCGGAGGAATTGCTGATCAAAGGCACAGGTATTGGAGAATCTGAAGTCGAGAAGCTTTACGACGATTATATCGAACACTGCTTTCCGTCGCTTTCGATGTCTTTCGATTCATTCAAAGCATATATGACTAAGTATTTGGAAAATTATGACCGAAATGACGCCCGATTTCCCCTTCTCTTCAATGCTTTCAATTATGATAAAAACAATTGTCTTAATTACCACGAATTCTTATTGGGTTTGGCTTCAATGGAACCGAAGGCACCACATGAAGAGGCCAGAATCAAATTCGTTTTCAGATACTATGACGTCGACGGAGACGGAAAACTCAGTGAAAATGAGTTTAAAAAAATTATCAAAGATATCAGCATCGGATCAGATGAGAGCAAAATTGATGCCAAAGTCAAAGAAGCATTTCAACAAATGGGCGCCAAAGACGCCATAGATTTGGAGACGTTTTTCAAAGGAATCACAAACAAAGTCCTTAGAGGAACGTCTGGTTTATGTCGAGCGCCGAAATCGATTTTCTCACAAATCACGCAAACGACGACCAATCGGGCGGAGAAGAAATCAGCCGTTAAGAAGAAGGCCGGCTTTCTAATGCAAAATCGAAGAAATAAAGGCATCTGTTTTGCCTGTAAGGGAAAGAAATATGATTATGGCTTACATACCATCAAATTGGATACAAACGGACGCTGTGTTGAACCTCGAAGAATATTCGAACGTAAGTTCTTTAAGACTTTAATTTAATTGAATAAAACATTTATTATCTTATATTTAGCGGAATCTCTGTCTGAAAAGATGACTCCACAGAAGTACTCAATTGAGTACACATTTAATACCCGAACGATCGCTCATTCATTCATTGATATGATCCGAGACTTCAGTCTAAAGAAAGGTCACTCAAAGGAGTCAAAAGGCTTTATGTCTGGCGATAGAGAGACTCTCTTTAATTACTTACAAGTATTGGGCAATGATTTGGAAAGTTTTCTCGCCTCAGAGGATAGACTCATAAAAGTTAATTCCCCCTCATTTGTCTTCGGAGATATTTATGGAAATCTCGATGACTTACTCACATTTGAAAAACTTTTGTGGCAACCCTTCCCTATTGTGTCGGCCCATTATGTTTTTTTGGGCAATTATGTGGACAAAGGTAACTGGGGAATAGAGTGTGCCATTTATCTATTGTCACTTAAGCTGATCTCTCCGATGAAGTTCATTCTGTTGAGAGGTAATCACGAGTCAAGAGATGTTCAATCGAAAGACTCTTTTCAAAAGGAGTGTACCACTAAATATGGTGACAAACAAGGGATGAAGATATGGGAACTCATCAATTCTATATTCGACAAACTGCCCATCTCTGCCATAATCGATGAGTCAATATTTTGCACCCACTCAGGAGTGCCAAACAGTGCTCAAAAATTAGAAGACATCAACAAAGTTCCGACTGATCTGAAGAATCCAGAGAAGAATTCAATTGCTGCGGAGGTATGCTCTCAAAGACACGTTAAACAAACTTTTCTAGACATTAATCATATAATTTTGATCGAAACAGATAATGAGTAACGAACCCAAAGAGGAAGAGGTCCGAAAATTTCTCAAAAGATTCGGTTTGTCTCATATTATCCGATCTAATTTGGTCTCGAATACCGGTTATGGCATACAATTCGGGGGAAAGTCTCTGACAATCTTTTCCAGTTCCAACTTTTCTGGTAATAACAACGAAGCGGTCACTGCTTTTGTGGACACCGACAGAATTCGGGTCATACATCTGGATACTACCAGAACTAAAGCCAAATCTGATCCAAAAACTGAAACTTTGCCGAAAAAGTGATCGAAAATGGATTCAAATATAAAGCAAAATAAACTCTCAATCCTTTCGTTTATAGTTTTTATGTAAATAATTAATTGATTATTAAAAACAAATTCAAAAATAAAATTATTTATTCATTCAATAATGTCATTCAAAAACTTAGTTCAATTTATAAGATTTACAGGAACTGATCTAGGCACTGATCTAGGCACTAACTCTAATTAAATGATCAATAGATGGCTGATATTTCAGTTACAATGTTTGCATAACTAATGTTTACTTTTGAATGAAAATAGCGCTCAAATTGTATGCAATTTGTGAGACATTGCTCTCTAAGAGCCGCCAATTATTTATTGTTTAAAATTGTTATTATTTTTAATTTGAATCAATTAAGAAATGGATAATAAGGCCGTCAAAGGTTTGTTGACATTAATTGTATTCAATTAAACCTGAATTTAAGTTTGTTTTTGTTATCAGAACTCAAATCAGACAAATTGAAAGCCAAGAAAAACAATGACATCAAAGAGTTGATCAAAATCTGCAACTGTTTGGGCAGAAAGTACCTTGAAACTCAGAGATATGATGACGCCATCGATGAACACAAAGAAGAGTTACAATACAGTCTTGAAATCAGGTGTCAACTGTCAGAAGCGGTGTCCCGAAGAGCTTTAGGAGAATGCTATTCCGAAATCAATGAGTACTCCAAAGCATTGGCCGAACACAAGAAGTTCGTGTCTATAACCGAAAGTCTTGGCGATGAACTCGAGATGCAAAGAGCTTACGCCACAATCGGAAGAACATATTTAACCAGAGCTCAAGTGCTTCAAAGTAATAATGAGATCAACAAAAAAGTCTTATTTGAAGCGAAGAATGCGTTTACAAAAGCCTTGGAATCATGCGATCAGTAATTGATATCTCATTTTGTTTTCAAATGCTTTCATTTCATTGATTTTGATTTGATTTTAGTTTAACTGAACTCAAAGACAAAGAATTGGCAGAAATGCGTTCTCGACTTTACCTCAATTTAGGTCTTATTTTTGAAATTTTAGGTCAATTTAAAGAAGCGATGACTCGAATACATCTCTCAATTGCTTTAAATAAGTGAGTCTTCCCTTTAAAACTCAAAATACTGATTCCGTTTCCGATTGAAGGCGATTTCATTTGACAGAAGACCTGTTCAGAAGTCAGAATACGTTGGCCTCTCTCTATGAGAAGAACAAAGATTTGCAAAATGCGTCCAATACTTATGTGGAAGCCCTCAAAACCGCCAAAACTCTTAAGAATAAGATCCATATTTGCGAAGCACTCACTGATAACGCAATGGTTTTAATGCGTTTACGAAAGTTTGAAGAATCGAGAAAACAGTTCAAAAAGGCTTATAAACTGAGTTCTCCGGCATTGGAAGACCACCAAAAGGTTGAACGATATCTAAAAATTTCATCAATTATTTGCGATCAGATCAGAGAACTCTCGCAAACCAATGATTTAGAGGAAAAAATTAGATTATGTGACAAATTAGGCGATCATTTCGTTGAACTAAAACTGTATGAAATTGGAGTCGATTTCTATAAAAAACAACTGAATTATTCGCTTCAAAGCGACAAAAGTGATGCAGAAATCGCCAAAATCTATGTCTCAATCGCTGAGACCTATGCCAGTGATTTGAAGTATGAAAAGGCTATCGAAAACTTCAAACATGAGCTCAACTGTAATCGAGGCAATGCCTACGAAGAGACTCAGTCTTTGTTTAGAATCGCAGATATGATGGAATGTCTAAAAAGGGAAGAACTCAATAACGAAATCATAAGTTTATATGAAGAGGCGTTGGAAAGGATAGGAAATCTCGACAAAAGTGTTTCAATTGATATTTTGGAGCGATATTTGGCTTTTATTGAGAGCCGTCGACTCGATTTGGATAAAGTGCCACAACTGAAGGAAAGACTCAAAGTTTTGTCTACACAAAAGACTACTGAAATCTCCATGGTCATTGATGAAGATGAACCAGATTTTTATGACGCTTATGATCTGAATGAAATTTCCGACTGTTCTACTGATTCTGACGACGAAGAAGTGTCCGCAAAGGGAAGACCCAAAAGAATGGGCAAAGTTATCAAAAAGAATGAAAAGGGAGAATCACCTCTTCATAGGGCTTGTATTGAGGGAAAGGTCAAACAAGTAGAGCGACTTTTGGCTGACAATCATCCGGTTAATATCAGAGACAACTGTGGTTGGACTCCATTACACGAAGCCGTCAATTACGGGCACTTACCTATCGTTCAGTTATTGCTTCGAAAGGGGGCTAACATTAACGATAATGAAGGGGAGGGCACAGAAGGCATCACTCCTTTGCACGATGCCTGCAGTTGTGGTCATTTCGATGTTATTCGACTTCTTTTGAAAAATGGGGCGAAAGTTACCCTTTTAAACAATTCTAACGAAACAGCACTCGAATCACTCCGAGAGTGGAAGAGAAGGGCTTTTGACGACAAATCTCTTACTAACAGTCAGTTACAAGACTTTAAACTCATTGAGAAAGAACTCGAAGACGCTCTTAAAAGAGAGGGTTTTGTTCGAAAGAATATTCCAATCCTTAAACCGTTGAGACGTAAACCAAAAGCACATATACCTGTCCTCAGAGGCAGAGAATCGAGTCCTGAAAGTTCTGATGATTTTCTAGACATTCCAATCAATAGATCGCGAAATAATCAGATGAATGGTTCAAAATTTAAGAACAAAAGTGATGAGGGAATAGATTTTGATGATCCAAAAGTTGCTCGAAGAGAGTATTGCTCTTCGATTTCGAATTTAAGGCGAAATAATGACTTAAATGTTGGCAAAAATGATAACGTTGTCAGACCTAAACCCAATGCGATTCCCGCTCTTCTCGATGAAAGAGATGTGATTAATGACGACCAGTGGCTCATCAATGATCTGAATGATAGCAGAAAGAGGTCCTGTTTGGACGCTTACGACGCTCTCAACAAAAGGTCAAAAACAATTGATTCAAACACTTATCAAAGAACTCGAAAACCTAAACAGAGATCTACACAAACGAGAACTGAAAGTGTTTTAATGTCTTCAGACGAAAGAGATTCAGATGAAAGTGTCGGTGATATTCAAATAAGTGAATCAATTGCTGACAAAAGTGATGCAAATAAACGAATCAATAATAAAATTGAAACAAATAGTGAAACCAATTCTCGAACTTATGTTAAATCAATTCAATTGAGAGTTAGTGTTAACGACAGTGAAAATACTTTACTTATAATTCCCATTTTGAACAAATCTTCAAACTGTTTGTGGCTCAACAAAGAAGTAGAAAAGAGATATTTTGCCAAATTTGGTGTAAAACCTGTTATATCTCTGGAAACAACCGACGGCGCACTTCTCTCAGATGAAGACTGTATTCTTGATGTTATAAACAGCGATGAACTCAAAGTGATAGCAAAGATCGAATCCTGGGTTTTGGATCCTTTAGACGAACGATACAAAGAAATTTGTAACTCATGTGGTGTTCAACCACTCAATGATATTATAAATGAGTTGCAAATAACTCAAATCAATGGATGTCTGAAGTTGTCTGATGTTAACCTTCCTTTGGAACAAATAAAACCCATATTCAGAGCTCTTCAGAGACAGAATAATTTGAGAGAAATAGTAAGCAATTTGTTATCAAACAAATGGATTGTTTAATGAATGTCTGACTCTTTAGGACATCTCGTGTTCGAACATCATCTTTGAAGACACCACTGATATCTTCAATTGTTTACCACTTCTGCCTTCTCTTCAGGTTTTAAACTTGAAGTGCACTGCTTTGGGTTTGCAGACAATGGAACAGTTGATTACAAAGAGTTGTCCCAATTTAGTCGATTTGAATTTCAGTTTCAATTCATTTGGAGATTATTTTTCTGAAATTATCATAAAAGTGATCAAAAATTTTCCGAAACTCAGTTCAATCGATTTGAGTGCTTGTGATTTAACTCATTGTTTCCTCGATTCAAACCAATTCAATGATTGCGTTAAAAGTATGACTTTTGATATTAAAACCCAAACATTGATTTGACTCATCGTTTGCTCACATTTTCAGATTCAAATCTACGGACAATTATTTTAGACTACAATCGCATTGATTCTGAACTCATCCAACGATTCCGTAAATTATAATTTGAATGTTTATTAAAATTATTAAAGTATTTAATTATTAAAGTATTTAATTCTCTGTAAATATTCTCTAATGAATTAAACAAATAAATTATTAGTTATTTTAGGAAACTTTTGACTGGAATTCGAAGTTTCATTGAAATGAGTTTTGTTTGTATATTAAAGTTAAAGTAGTTATCAAATGGCAATCAAAACGGATTATATTATCATTTTAGACGCCATTCAATATATCTAAAGATAATTAATTAAATCACCGATTATTGCAATCAAAGAAAAGAGTTTAAAATCAATATTATAGGAGTGAACTCCTTTAGTAACTTTCCAATTGTTGCGATGCTTTGATTTAAAGCCCAAAATATATACAGTCGAGTGCCACTATAATGAACACCCTATATAATGAATTCTCCTTTATAATGAACAACTTCTAGGTTCCACA
>JAQFXL010000598.1:0-18688 GCA_034693445.1 Edwardzetes edwardsi
TAAACTAAGAGAAACGAGAAAAAGAAAATTAGTATCAGTTATGAAGAGTTGTTATATCAGTGCAAATGGAAGTCAAGAGAAGGGAAAGGGAGGGAAAGGGTTTGCAAATCTTCAAGTCTGAGATTGAAATTTGAAATAACTTTAAAAATTTCAAATCAATTGTTTGTTTGAATTTCAGTCAAATTAATGCTAAAAATTTTAACAATAGTTTTGTTTTATTGTTTAAAACAACAATTAATTGTCAGAAGATTTTCGGGAAATTTTACTTCAATTTCTTAGAGCACTTCTCTTGCGATTAGTCTTAAATCCCTCCAAAGCTATAATCAATCGAATGATAAGCCATAAGATATTGAGTTTTAATTTTTTAATATTTTATAAGTTATAACTTAGAACTATTAAATCAGAAATCATAATAACTTATAAAGATCCTAATCTATAACCTATTAACCTTCTCATTGACCAAATGAAACCCAGGTGAAACGGGTATTTGAAATAATAGTCAATTGTTTTTATTTCTTATTTAATTAACAAATTGCTATAAAAGATACTAAAAAATGAAAATAAATTATAATTAAAACAAAAACAATGAAAGTTTGTGAACATTAAGTCATTAAACAATTTTGACTCAGAATTAAGTCTAATATTTGATTAAAGAGGTGGCGATTGACGACAAAACAAGGAAGAAAACGAAGAAACCAAAGGCAACCGCAAAACCACTCCAGACTAGTGTGTGTTGAAGACCCCAACCCTTAAGCATAATGTTTCTTAAACTCAATATCGGAAGTGTTTGTGGTGTGAACAGAGATACTATCCTCAGTATAAAATGCATGCCTTCTAAAGGCCAAAGGATACCAGAAATGATGAGGAAGGGTAGGAAAATACCAACACATAACTCCAGTGCCATTAATTCGTCAGAGCTTATGGCAGACATAAACAGTCCTAAAATTGATTGCAATTAAAATTAATGGAATCAATAGAAACAATATATAATTAAAAGGTACCGCAAGCCATCCCTTGCAAGCCCTGCATCAGCATAATAGCGATAACGAGCCCTAAACTGCCCTCATTTTTCACGTCAAAGATATAGAAAACCAAAACTACAATAGTAATGGTCTGAATCAATAATATAACGAACTGAACGGAAATGAGTGCCAAGAGCATTTCTAACATCTTAACGCCGGCCACTTGTGTTCGGTCGAAGGTTCCCTCTAATCTTTCGCCGACGATATCAAGTGTAGTGACGGCCATAGAGAATAGATAGACGATAAGAATTAACAGTCCCGGCGCAGCAAAGTCTCGGAACTCTGGATCTAATGAGCCATAGATTGGAGGGTCCACAAATGATATGAAAGGTTCAATTGCCTTAGGGTTGGCCCCAACATCCTTGCCTTTCTCTGTTATCATCTGTTTTGTAAACTCGAACTCAGCGCTAATTAAAGTTTGAAACATTGCCTGAAATATCATCAAATCTGTGGCCAAAAAGAAGAGCAATCATTGGAAGAATTTAGTGAAGATTTACTAAATAAATACCAGTTGTGTCGGCAAAGAATTGAATTGTACTGCATTTGATCACATCATCAGAGACGGCAAAGTTGGGCACCAGGAACCTAATTCCCAGACAAGTCGTAAAATTCGAGTTAACAATTAGTGCGCCAAAAGTTTTGCCGTCTCTGACAGAATCCAGGGCTGAATCGTTTGAATTATAGTATTCCTGAATTCAAACGATTAGTTATTTTAATTTAAACACAAAATTAGTGAAATTCAGACCAAATTCATTGTCCGGCCATTGATTTTGTTGAGAAGCACTTCACTCAGATTGTTGGTAACGTTTTCTTCCTTTTCTGGGTTAAAGACGGCTACTCTTAAACCAAAGGGCTTTTTGCCAAAAGTAGTGCAAACCAACATCGTTGAGATCATTGGGGTTATTATCAAAACCAAAATGTATCTGAAATTTGATCAAAATTTTCCTTTAATTTGGGAACAAATTGTAAAAAATATAAAGCCTTACAGTTTTTGTCGCAAAATTTTTGTTGCATTCTTCTGGAGTAGAGCCAAATATCTGCCACAGAATGAAGATTTATAGGACTCAATATTAGTAACTTTTTTGGCCCGGGGTTTTGTCGGTATTTTTTTCTTATCATTCATCTGTTTGACTTGTGCTAGGTTTGGGGGGAGATTGGGGCGCGTCCTCTGCTCTTCTCCTTTGCAAACCTCAAGAAAAACATCTTCCAAATTATTGGTGTGGAAGTGTTTCAATAGGACAGTCGGTGTGTTCTCAACCAACAAACTTCCGCCTCTCATCAGTGCGATGACATGTGCTCTGTGGCACTCATCGATGTAATGTGTGGTTAACATAATCGAAGTTTTCTCTTCGGCCGACAAATAGATCAAATGCTGCCAAATACTAATCAATGAGTAATTTATTACAAAATTGTAACACATCTCAAATTGAAAGTTCAGTTACCGTTCTCTCAGCATTGGATCGACACCTACCGTCGGCTCATCCAATATGAGGAACTTTGGATTGTGTATCAGCGCTAAGGCCAGAGATGTTCGTCTTTTCTGACCACCACTGCAATGAAATAAAAGCAGAGGTGAGTCACTCATTATGAGTAAAGTTACTCAAAAGTGAATTTATTTTTGGAGAAATACCTCAAAACGCCGTTTAAACGGTTAGTATCGGGAAGTTCCAGAAATTTGATCAGAAACTCAATTCTTTTCTTTCTGAAGTCTGGGGGCAGACCATAAATTCGAGCGAAATAGTTCAACGTTTCCATAATTGTGAGCTCCATATAGAGGGCATATTCCTGAGGCATATATCCGATACCACTTCCGGGTATTTTGTTGGACACATCTCTGACTGATTTACCGTTGACTCGGATCGAACCCGAAGCTGGTTTGAGTTGACCGATGATTAGTTTGATTATTGTTGTCTTTCCACAACCACTCGGACCCAAAAATCCATAACTATTTGAAAAGAAAAGGCTAAAAATGGCTCAGAATATCGAAACAGTTTGATACATTGCACCCCTGGGGAAAGTCATATTGACTTTAGTCATTAGGTTTCCTTTCTTAGAATCGTAGGTAAACGTAAGGTCTTTTGTTTCCACTATTAAATCATTTAAATCCAATTCATCCAGTTGATTTAAATCCAATTGACTGGGCGGTTCCGATGAAGCTGGAGTCTGGGCTGTCGTCGAGTCATCTCCTGATTCACCTCCAGTTTTGGACATATTTTGAATTGAATTTATAAAACAGAATAATATTTAAATTACTTTTTATTTTATACTCAAATTTAATCTAAAAGAATGAATCAAATAAATTAAAAATGAGTTTCAAATTCTCAAAGAAATCGCGAGCTCTTAAAGTTTGATAGATGAGAGAGAGAGAGAGAGAGAGAGAGAGAGAGAGAGAGAGAGAGAGAGAGAGAGAGAGAGAGAATGATTTAATATCTGTTTATATAATATTATTAATAGCAAACAATTACAAAACGTTAGTAAATCTGCAAGTTTGTTAGGTTAATTGTCGTTTAAAACAATACCACTGACTTCTCATCTGTTTCTTATTCACTTGACTTTAGTCCGTCTGATCCCGTTTCCAATTGTCGAGAACTAATCCTTGGTGTCTATCAATTGGTTCTTCAGATGATCTGTTAATCTGACTTTTGATAACTATTCTGAGCGAACAATTGTGTCGTCTGATAGACCAGACCAGTGGTACAAAAAAATTTTAAGCAAACTCTAAAAATTGATTTATAATTGATATGCATTTGAGTTTTCATTACTACAGAACTTCTTCTGTCTATGAATATCATGACATTTGAATCGCTTTAACGTCAAAAACATTTAATGAAAACTTGTCTTTGAACTTGTCTTTAGCGTCTCCGATATAAATTAAAAGGGTGGATTCTCTTGAAAGCTTATTTATTTTAAACAAGTTACATAATTATGCAATCAATAAATAATATTATGATGGATAAAAAATGGACACCACAACTTTACATGGTCGTTTTAATGAATGCTTTAATGCTTGTTTTTTAATTTTTTGAAAAAAGTTGAAAATTTCAATAAAAACCTATTATTACAAAAATTAGTGCTCATTAGAGCGCTTCAAAAAGAGATGAAAATTTATAAATTTTATCAACAATTGAATCAATTGTTGCAAATCTTGTCAGTTGACAATCAAGTCCTGCGCGCGGGTCAACAGTTAACCCGTTTTTGTTTTGATTATTGATTCGATTGATTTGATGACAAAAATGAATGGTTTGTAAGAACCGCTTAAATGCAGTTTAATTCTAAACCAATTTGTCAAAAGTTTCAACAATCAAATCCAATCGCGCGATACAATCAAAAGTTTTTATCACTTTTTTGAACAGCTTCAGTGCCTACTATTATCGGATCTTAACTGTAAGTTCAATGGCTAAATTCAAATCAATCTTTTGGTTGCACGAGCAGAAAGCTATAGTTTAAACACTATTCTATTGAAAAATCGGTTAAAACTGGTTCCGCGCTATTCATTCTTATAACACATTTCTCTACTTCTTAAGTCTGTCGTTTTGATTTGATTTTGTTTCAACGTTCGAGACATTTGATAATCAAATTGTTTGTAATCATGGTCAATTGGATCGCCACTCGCAAACTTATTTTATATTTGAATTCTATGCAAACAACAATCCATTTGATCGAAAGAAAGTATTTTTAGTCATTAAGTCTTCAAATATGGAATACCAACTGTTTATGTCTTACGTTATCGTTGGTCTGATATGGATATCGATTGTTATCCTTTCAGTGGTACTGTATTTTCTATTACCGCCAGAAATCTATTATTGGAATAAAGTTTGCGATAAATGCAATAGAAATACAGCCGAACACCGATATATTATTCGTTTCATTTTCGGCAGTTATAAGCCTACATTTGACTTATCGAAGACAACCATCAATCTTGAGATCTGGGATAAGAAGCGAGCGATGGTTGTCCTGGAAATCAGCCCAAAACAATTGGAAGCATTTATTCAAAACTGTCCGACCTCTCCATTGAGAACCGTTCGCTTCCTTCTCTACCGTAAGGAACCTCTTCTGGACATCACTTCTGTAGTGATAAACCATAACAGTGTTCGCGGAACTATTAATGTGACAAATGTTGAGATCCATGACATCAATGATAGAATGGCATACATAGCATACGTGGGGGTAGCCGTGTATTCAGTCAGCAAACAAAAGGCATTGATTACACAGAGGTATCCGTCGGCCGTCCGAGAGATTAGGCGCGTCGAACCCGAACTGAAGCCAAGCCTTTCACTGACATCATTAGAATTCATTATATTCTTCTTTCTGGTCATTAATCTCATGCTTTTGCTAACCGTTTATGTCATTCCCTGTCTCGACCACGCATTTTGTAACGACTATAAAGAAGGCTTCCTCTCGAGTGTGTTCGCTGGTCTGACTGCCTGTACTATCGGTGCAATAGTGTTGGCCTTATTCTGTTCTTTCCATCGATATGTTATAAAGAATTCATTAGTCAAAGGAACAAAAGGCTGTTCTTTAGCCAGATATTTGTTCCTCTTTTTGGCGATAGGGTTGGGCGTTGTCTTCGGAATATGTACTTCTCGAATGGCGGCGCAAAGCAGGAAATTTCCCCCCGAAAACACATCTCAAGCCTTCTTTCATGAGATCTTTTGGATGTTTGCGGTTGGAGTCGCTCTGACGGTCTTCTTTTTATTCTGGGTTTCAATGCTTTCAGTGATGGCATATTTGATTGGATTCTTCTCAGAGCCCGAAGAGATGAAAGTCGACGTCAAGTCAGTCGACGACAAGACTATGCGAACAGACACCGATGAAGATGACAGTCCTGATTATATGAGTGCACTGATTAAAGGCAACACTAAAGTCAAGTCTATCTCACAATACGCAGGGCTTTCACAAAAGCAGAGATCGGCTGCCAATACAAAACAAAAAACACCAGGGCAAGAAGTGCCCTCAGCCGAGACAAAAGCTACCAAAAGGACAGGATCTAACGAATCGACCGGCTCTGGATATTATAAGCAATTGATGAAAGCCCACGGAAAGGTCAAATCGGTGTCACAGTATAAGGGGGCCGGAAATTGATCGCACAATTGTCTTGTCTTTTAGCTAATCATCGATTCTTTGAGTCAAACAATTATTTTTATATTGAGTCAAATCTTTTTAAATTTTGTTTTTCACTAAATTTGTACAAAACTGTACACATATTGTATAAAAATTGTATACATTTTTTAGTTCGCATATTATTTAAGCATTTTATAAATGAGTGGTTGTTTTGTTGCTATTATCGGTTCTCAATTGTATTCCTCAAATAACAATCAAAGTTTGAGCTCGCGTTTAATTTACAGGCAATGTTTCTGTTGCAATGGCACTACGTTTGGGGATCTATAGGTAAAAGAAAAGATTTAAACCGATATAAATGATTCAGATTAAGAATATCATAAAAATATTTGATGTGATCTGAATTCAAACACAATTGTTGAGTAATTTCATTACAGTCGTTAAAGAGTGTCTTTGACACTTTCCAGAATAACTTCAACCAAATTAGTGCGATGCAACTATGCCCCAACAATGCTTCAACCGTCTATAGACTCAACAATTATTGTGTTTGAATTCAGATCACATCAAACCTATAGGTAATAACTTCATGCAGTGATTGTGTACAATACAAACATTGGATTTGTACGAAGGCTGACATGTTTGGTTGACAACTTATTTGGTTGAAGTTAATCTGGAAAGTCTCAAAGGCATTCTTTAACGACTGTGATAAAACAAAACGTAATAAAATGACAAAATATAAGTCATATATCCAGAGCACTTACCTTGTTTAGATCAACTACAATTGAGGAATTTTACCCAAGATGCAAAGAAAAAACAAAATGCTTTTTATAAAATACTTTATTCATTATTTTAGTGAATAAATTAGAAAAATCGGTGAAATTTTCAATTATTAATACAAAATATATTTGTTTTGAATTGGAATCAAATCCTAATATAATTATGAATTGAATTAAAATCAGAGTCTAATTGTCTTTCAATTATTGAACTAATAATTCATAAAACAGATTAAAATTAAAAACAATTCAACAAAAATATATTCAATTTTCCGAAATGATATGCATTTTGTTTTCGTTGTCATTCGATTCGATATTATTATTATTCAAATCGATTGATGAGCAGCTCTATTAAAGAAGTTTCGAGTTAACAAGGTAAAAGTAATAATTTAAAAACAATTGACGTAAAAATTATAGAAAAATTAATTAACTTCCATAAGATTTGAGCGAATATTAGTTTTTGGAAATCTCTACAAATTTCTACAATTAATTTGCAATTAATGTCATTTGTGATCTGGAACAGTTACAAGCGCTTCTTCAGGGGCGCGATCGACACTACAGTTCTAAAAATGAAAACAAAACAAAAATATAAAACAAAACATAATTAATATAACACTAATTAATTTCAAATAATATGATTTGATTTCATTGCTGTGCTATTGATTGGCAATTAAAGGACACGAAAGCAAACAAGCAATTAATGCCCTGGGTAACGGTATTTCCTTTAATCATTTATAAAGGGGTGAAATTTCGGAACTCATCTTTTAAAAGCTTTTATTATTACTCTTTTATTATTCATTTATAACTTTTAAACTTACTTTAACTATATTTACAGTAAAATCAATTAATTTATCCCAAATCTGATTATATAAATCCCGTGACGTATGAGATCTCAAACACTGTATCATAAAACTCATTAAGTATTTATATATTTATATAATGAGATTTGGGATAAATTAATCGATTTTACTGTAAATATAGTTAAAGAACATTTGTAAAGAACAACATTAAGATTTGATGACTACTTATGTGGGTAAGAAATTGAAAAAGCAGTTGGCCTTTGAAAATATACTTGGAAAATACGCGAATATTTGCCGCGATTTTAATCAATCAAAATCAATTCAAGAGCGCATTCCTTAATAAAAGTACAGAAATCCCTGAAATGTCAATTGATATTCAAAGCAGCAAATAATTTATTGCAATGCATTTGCACTAAATTTCCATAAAAGAGTAAAATCTGATGATTTGGCGATTTTTTGTTGGGTTTAAATCAAACCGAAATCGATTTTTATTAAATTCAATTGAAAACACATTTTCGAAGTGAAAAACTGGTGTTTAGTGTAAAATAAAATATTGTAATAAAAAAGTAAAAAGTGATTAAACTATACATTAGTTATAATACAAAACTGAGTTCGGATTAAACGCATGACTCGATTAAAAAGTCATTAAAATCAATGCGAAAATGCATTAAAAGTTTTCTAAAACTAATCGTCAGTTGGAATGCGATTAGAATTCGCAAACAACGTCTTCATTGAGGATCAGTTCCTTTATGGGTATTCTGGTCAGTGGTGACCCATAGTTGGACAGGAGTTTAGATTTGCCAGAAAATAAATCAGTTAAATCACGCGAATAACGACACAGTTTGCGAGACTGTGTGCTATTAGAAGAGCACCCGATAAATGATCGGATTTGTCGTGGAATCACCTGCGAAAACAGTTATCAATTACGACTGTTCTGACTCATTACCTGTGCCTTAGGTTTTTCATTAAGTATTTTGAAATCAAACAAAACGATAGATAATTGAAATGACATTTTAAGGAAAGGACTTGTAGTGCAAACGAGTGCAGGAATTAAAGCCAACTATGGTTTTAATTGTGCAAAAAGTAATCAACAAATTGTAGATAAAATTATCACAAAATCAAAGCAAAAAACATTTAGTTGAATAAAAAAAACTAGACTTAAAATAGCAATAAATTGAATAATGAGTTGAAATAATTGATTAAAATTAAAATCATTAAACAAATAGTCATTTGGACCGCAATCGGGAACCGATTGCTTAATATTCAGAATCGAGTCTTACCAGAGGTTTATCGCGATGAGTATCGACCGCTTCAATCGGAATATGGATTTGTTCGACTTCACAACCATAGGCGACTGGAGTTAACTTGATAATTGCGTGCAGGGGGACTTTCAGGTAGGGCAGAAAGTCTGGCCGGAAGAGAGAACTGCCTTAATAATACTTTTTATTTATTGACACTCATTTGTATGACAACTGAATCGGTTGTCTTCTCTTTATATTAATCATAATTTTAATGTATTATTTGATAAATAAATCTTTTGTCTAAACAATGAGTAATAAATAGATTCAGTTGTGAAGAGAAATGTCGACAAAAAAAACATCAATTGATAGAAGAGTTGAATTGAATACACGTTTACATTAAAATTGGGCCCAAAATTAGAATTAGTTTTAAATAACATTTTGAAAGAATAATACGAAACAAAAGAGAAGACTAGAGTCTAGACATCAATCAATAAATAAGAGACAAAACAGTGCAGGAAATTAGAGTTCGGTAGTAATGGTAGCCCTCATATCAGTTTGTGGTCGTCAACGGCCGCGATGGGCACTATTATCTCCTCGAGTTGACAGCCGTATGCGAAGGGCGTTAACTTGATTATGGTATGGAGCGGGACCTTAATAAATGGCATGGCCTCTATGGATAGAGAGCAGAGTTGGCCATAGGCTCACACAATGCTTGAGCACTCAACTAACACTCTATACAACATACATTCCTCTGATTTAATCTTACCTGAGCTTTTATCAAGAAAGTAAGCCAACAAACAACGAAGTACTGCCTGATGGCCAACAACCAGCACATTTTCCTGTCTCTCCAATTCCATTATAACGGGCTCGAGTCGGGCCACTAAGTCTTCGTACGACTGTTTGTTCGATGAATACAATTAAATTCTGAAACATAGCAGTCATAAGGAATACCTCTCCCTTAGGATAACGATAGTGAAATTTATCTTGATCTCTCAGAGCAAACTCATCCGGATATTTAACTTGGATTTCCTCGTAAGTCATTTCTTCGCAGATTCCGGCATCGATTTCATTCAAAGCCTTCCATCTCTCTTGAGGTGCTTTAATCGCTTCGGATGTCTGTGCGGTTCGACGTAACTGAGAAGTCCAAACACGAAGACGAGGGATATTTTGCTCAGAAATATATTTAGCCAATGCCTTCGCGTACTCCCAACCCCTTTCAGAGAGCTCAGCGTCGCCACCAATTCTTCCGAGTAGATTATATACGCTCTCTCCGTGACGGGTCAGGTATATCGAACGGGGCGTTATATGAATGTTCATTAGATAGTAAACCACTCGACTCTGAATATGTCCCTCATGTCTGTGAACAATAACCTTTTCTCCCGCGTTATATATCTTCATGAATGAGAAGTGTTTCTCCTTTTCCTCGTCGAGAGGGTTATACGCCTTCTCGTAGTGATCTATTCTCTGAAGAAAGTCACGGAGGGCGTCATCAGTGCCCACATCTCTATAGTCAGGACTGTGCACTTTCACCTCCTATTCATTCAATTGAAATTAGAGTAAAGCAAACATAAAGAGCACAGAATAGTGCGAACCCTTATATTGCATTCAATGATGTTGGGGTCATTGCAGAAGGACTCGACGAAAAACAATTTGTAGCCATACTTGTCGACAACCCACTCGTAAATCATTTGTCTTCTATCGAAGGTTGTGTTAGTGGCGTCATAGACGGCCACTTCACCCGTACCCTCCTCGAGCCAGGAACACATGTCTTCGAGTGCAGCGATCGCGCATTTGCTATAAATATCCGAAACATTTTAATTATTCCAAACAATAATTATCTGATTGAAGACATTCTTCAATAGTTTTTTATATAGAAATCTATTATTAATCCGAAACTTCGAAATGTGTGACAAATGTTGGGAAGACTCCAAAAAGGACTTACTTTCGAATAACGAGCGCATCCGTATTGTCGGGGCGGAAGAAGTCGTGATTTCGATAGGCTTTAGTCGCTTGTCTTCTATACTCTCCCACATTGAAGACTCTGGTGTTTATACCAATCCAATTGAGATAACGGGTCAACTTCTTAGCGATGTATGTCTTGCCTCTGGCGGGCAGACCAACCATTGCGATGACGTGAGGGATATTGACATAAGTAGTGGTCCGATCCCCTGAAAGCAGACAATTTCAGTCATCAAACAATAAACTCTTTTAAATATCATTTAAATTAAATTTAAAATAAGAAACATTCAAATGAGAAGAGTATTGAACCTCTGATGGGGAAAGGCTTAGCGCCGTTGTTGGTAGAGATCTTTCTGTTGGGTACTTCTTCTTTAGTCATAATTACTTCAGTAGTTCTTAAGTCAAACTTAAATTTGAACTTAGATTTTGAATTCACTTCACTTTTAAAGAGGAGTTTTATCTCAGAAATCAAAAGAATGTTTATTTAAAGGAGAAACGTGTCGTCGACTCCGACTCCGACCAAAACTTTCCGATCAATCGATATATTGACGATTCGGTGAAATATACGACAAAACACTGATTTATATTTAAGTTTTGGATTTTTCCACAAAACTAATGAAATTTAGTTTATTTGTTAATCAGTGATAATATTGTTTGGAGACAATACCGTCAGATAACTGAGCGATCAATGAGTCAACTGAAACACTGAATGAACGGAACACTCGATAAAACCGGTTGCTATCAAATGCAACGATCGGATGACAATAATTGTCTCAAAAAATCAAATTATTGAATGCTTTTAATAATTATTTCACAACTGATAGCCTTGACTTCAAGCGCTTAACTAATGATCATTTATCTCGAGTCAAGTGATATCAACTTAAGCGGTGACCAATCGGCGCGTCCGATACAACCACTCCTGTTAATAGCGTTTAGTTCGGGTTATTTTAGTCTCTATACTGACAACTATTACATCTTAACTCGAAAACACTTTTATCTGTTTATTAAACCACTGATAATAAGTTGGGATCCGATTAAATACTTCTTAAAAAGCAAACAAAATAATAACAATTGATAACCAGTTGTACTACACGTGTGTCCGATAAATGAGTCCACAAACAAGAGGTCAGACAATTAGTAACTCATGTGTCAGATAAGTCTGAATTAAGTTTAAAACTGAACCGTAAGAGTCCTTGGACTTCAAATATCAAGTGCTAAAACCATACGTAATACCGGTTCTAATTATTATAAGAGTAGTCCTAATGATTGCAATAGTAGTGTAATACAGAGCGCATGGCTTATAACCAAAAGCGTATATCCGCGCAGAGTTTGCACTGACATCACAGTGTGGTAAAGGTAGTGCACAAACACTGCATAACACTGAACTTTAAATGAGACGTACAGTAAAGGGGAGTACATCAGTAGTTTAGTGGTATTTTAAGAACTACAGTAATTATTATAAAACTAATGAAAGTCACCTTCTCTTCAAACTCATCTCATCTCATCTTATCTCTAATTATGTCTCAAGTATTCAATCGTTTCGATGAGAATCTCCCAAATTATGCAAACATTGTGTAATTTGTTTGAAATGATCAGGAAATAGGAAACTCACGCAAATTCCTCACTTTAAAATTATAACTTGCTAATTGGGGACAATTTCCTGTTGATGGGGATGAGCCAATGGCGAGAGACTCCAAAAACACACATGATCATTGATTTATCTCAAGTGTTTAAAAATAAATGATCAGTCATGAGACCAAAGCAGAGATTGTCAAAAGAAAGTGATGCATTGATAACTTGAACAAGTCCACTAGGCCACTAAGATTAAAAAGGGTTCATATGGGGTAATGGACTTTGGGTTAGATCTGCAAATCGATAATTTTGTAGTAAACACTAAATATTTCTATCACTCCATTAATAGATGAAAATCACTTCTTCAATGAATGGCAGAAGAATAATAAAGTGTAAATGTAATGTAATTGAGCAAGACATTACTTTTACATGTCTCGTCGCCACTATCTTGTTCCAAGTTTTATTTAGATTTTTTGCAATATTATCGGGCATTCGATTGCAAATCAATGAATTGAATGTAATTCTCAACGCATTAACGTTTCTCAAGAGATGAGCTTTTGAGCCCCATTTTAAGCCCCTTTTCAGCTTTTTCTCGGCTTTAAAAATAGCTTCACTCGAATTCCTTACAAATATTTGATGTCTTCGATAAACATTTTTTTTCTAAATTTCCATTAATTTATTTTCTATCGAATGAATCTTAATTTTGAGTCACTTAAGCAAATAATTTATTTGATCTAATGATAAAACAACCAAGCCCAAATCAGTCACTTATATGCAATAATTTCAAAAATTCAATCTTTGAGTCAATGATACGAATGCTTTCAATTTGTTTGTGAGCATTGAATGCATCGATCGATGAACTAATCATTTAGTTTATAAAATGTTTGATAAAAAATATATTATTTAATAGGAATTCTTTTGAGCAAAAATTAACCACTAATTCAAAAATAACAAAATAGATAACAACATAATAATTGTTGATTTAATGATGATTCACCGGAATCCAGATGATTATATCATACTTTGCTAGAATTAATTGTCAATTAAACTGAAATTGAGATTGATAAATATATTTGGAAACAATGACAAAGATTACCACTAATATTATCCGATTCTCAAATTGGAGATATCAGATGAAAAGGCCTTAAAATAATTTGAAACCAATTGTGAAATGTGTGTAATAGAAATCAAACAAAACCATTATCTCTATGAATATCTCTTCTTTCAACTTCTTTGAGAGACATTTTTGCTCCAAAGCCTTATTTTGTTATTCAATAGGTTTCGAGTCATTCAAAACTAATGCGAATTTTGATAGCATTTGAAGATTACATAAAACTTAATTCAAAGTCTGGCCGGAAAAATGTCATTACATTTGGCCTCAAATGTGTTAATCAATTGCAAAGAATTTTTGATTCAACGCTCGAATATAAAAATGAGATTAAAGGGGAAAAGGATTGAAATTGATTTTAAAGATATAACTCAACGTATTTTGTATTGTATTAAAAAGAGAGGAATCAATGACTCGAAAACTAAAAGGAATGAGAAAATAGTTTTTTATTCGCGACACCAACTGTCCCTTTTGAGCGTTGAACCCCACGCCCAATAGATGAAGAGTAGGGGCTGTAAATGGGGCTCAAATCATAAGAAAAGAATATATAGAGAGAGTAGTCTTAGAGGAGTAGTGAAAGGCAGTGATTTGCTCCTAAAACCCAAACTAAAGAAATGCTACGAATATTGAACTGCCGTTATGTCACATAAACGCTATTTTCCCAGGCTTTCAACCAAGAGAGAGAAGAGGAGAGAGCAGAGAGGAGCACCACATGAGCAGAGGTCAAGGTAGCTGCCAGTGCACTACTACTGCATCGGTATTGTCGCACAACTCTCATCACTAATGATTCCCATGCAATGCAATCAATGCATTAAAAAATATGAAATCAAGAGAACACAGAGAAAAGGGAGAGAACAGAACAGAGAGGGAAGAGAGCTCAGCACAACTCTGAAGAGCAGTCAAAGAGGATCGAAGACTCGTATTAAACGCATGCGTTCCGCAAATGCTCGCACTTCGAGTCGCAAAGATTACAGTCAGACATCACTGATTGTCACATCACTAGTCTCTCTATTTCGGTAGTGAGTGTCGCTCCCAACCGATACCATCGAAGACATGACACACGAAAAATGGACACATTTTCACTCTGGTATTGATGTAAAGATGATGGTTAGCAGAAATGTCTCCTGGATCAGACTTTTCCATCATAATATGGACGACACATCCACTTATGTAAAGGGGGTTTTGGCCGAATAATTGCCACAGAATATTAAATGTGTGGCCAAAGGATTGTCTGAATACGAGTGCAAATGCAGAGATGACTTTTGCACTCAATTGATGTTAACGACTAAAACATGTGTTCTTTGGCTCTGCTTTGGAATAATCAGTGTCTCTATGATTGGAGACATACCGAAGACTATTGCATAGAAGACGCCATTTATATGTCCGTTCAATTGGTAGAGCACTCGTTAATGGCTCAGATGCAATGACCGTATCATTTGCAATGGACAAAATTGCAAGAAGGCATCGGTGAGTGCACACGTGTGACATACAACCACTTCCAGTCACTCCCAGTAATGTATTTCAAATGTGACTTTCAAATGGCATTTGAAACGATCTTTCAGTGCAATTGTGGTCACATTTATATTATTGTGGCTGGAAGTGGAGGGCTGTCATGTTTTTAATACCATTACAATTTTACTTGATCATTTATTTGATTGCACATTCAATCATAGCTATTATCAAATGCATTGCAAAACGATATTTTTAAAAAACAAATCTTCAATTGAAATGATTGAATGCAATCATAAAAGCGAAGAGCGATATCTCATTAGAGATGTGTTCAGAACAAAGATTTCAATTATATGGCTATCCTCTCATTGCAACTCAGGGCACGAAATAGTGTTTCTCACGAAGTTAATTAATGCATGATCAAGCTCATTTAAAAATATCATAAAATATATGGAAATTTCTGGCTAACCATAAAATGTTATATTGATTTCTATTTTCTAAGTCGAGACTCGAATATCGATTAAGTTTTCTATATTTTAATGATTAAAATTTAAAACTACTTCTCAGTTGAGTGTCTAGTTTATGCTGAGCTCTCCAATCAATAGTTCATTTTTGAGTAGACAGTTATTCAAATAAAGAAATGTTTCGGTGCGGAAGTAATGCCATTTGGTTTGCTAACCAAGGAATCAGAGAAAAGCAAACGCTTTCACCTTTTGATTGTTGCTCAGAAGGCGTTATACTTATGAGTCGCCGCTGGGCTGCGATCAAATGCTGAGAGATGTCCACTATTTCGTCGATTATCTTATAATCTAACTCTGATTTTCTCCAAACGAATCATTAATTTCAGTTTGAAACTCATTTTTCTTATATTTTATCGCTTTTCGCAATTTTATGCAAATTGTATTAAATTTAATTAATTGACATTAAATGCGATTAAATGTTAAGTCAATCAAACAATTAATTAGTGTCTAAACAAATGCAAAGCCTTTCTTCAGACAGAAAATGCAATTATATTCTTATCGGTGTTTTAATGTCGAATAAAAACGTTATGATTCACAAAATGATATCAAATGCTTGGATCACATCATTAATCAATGATATGAGGAATTGTGAGGAATGGCATAAGTTATGGCATAACTCAGAACTCAGACTACAAGTGAATCGAATGAATCATTTCTTTCTCAAAGTTAGGGAAACAAATTCAGGACTCATAAGCATATATGTGAACGATATGTGTTGTGACGCAGACCGTCCATCATCTCTAAGCTATTGAGAGTAAGACAGTTCCTCTTTTCACGTTTGTCACCACTGGTTCCTCATATGAGTAGGGCGCTAGCAGTTCTACCGGGGCTACGATTGCCTGTATTGCAACAGCAGTGCTACTGAACTGTACTGGTCTGCGAATGGGGCGTCCTTAGATCGCATGAAAGATGATTTTTTGGGTGCTCCCAACCTATGCATTAGATTGTTTGATGGCATCAAAAGAATTGCTATTTGGTCTCAGATCTCGCTTAGAGCTCAGAATTTGCTTTTTATGATCGCTTTCAAGAACTTATATAACAAGTTATGAGACCTAACAATGAGAGGCACTGACACACAGAGAGGAGAGACATAGCGGTACTTTCGGTACTTTTGTCATGCAATTCCCACGATATCATAGTTGAAGTCGAGAGTGACCTGAGCTTTAAGAGAGTCAGAGAGAGTGCATAACTGTGAATCATTGACTGGATTGCATGGATCAGATGGGATCGGATCTGAATGTGAGAGACCTGTTCTGATTCAATCCATGTATTATTGCTTAGAATTAGAGGCGAGAGTGCAGAGCAATGTCTGTGCGATCGCTGCAATGCCCGCACAGCTAATCAGTTACTAAAAGCGGACCAAATATGTGAAAACATTTTGCGGAAAACGGAGTGCAATGAACTCTATTTGCCTTTCATTTACATAACATTCACTTTTTTGGACTATTTCTCCACTTTTCAGGAAATTCAATGAACTTTGATATCGAATATAAGAAATGTTTGAACTTTCAAACTTTGATACTTTCATAACTCAGGTCATCCACTGTTGCCAGTGTTTGGGCACTGCAGACAGTGGCAGGTGCTCCCCCTTTGTCCATCAATAGTTTCAATTAGACTAATCTAATACATAATACGGTACTCACTCTTTATGTGGTCCACCACTTGTCCATTTTGGGAGCACTCAAAAGACTCGCCAACCATTGTGTGAATAATGCAGTTCAGATCCCAACCAATAATAACCAAATTAGAGACAGACTTGAGTTCAGACTTGTCTTAAAAACATTCACCAGAATAGAAGCCTTGGACCAAAAAAATATGATTTTTATATCAAATGATTTGAATATTTAAAAATGGCTTTTCTTACGACACAATTATTCCGACTAAAAAACTTTGCACTTTAGATATCTCTTGAGTTGACACTGAATGACAACTTTGATCTCAAAACATACAAACAATGAGATAATTCTGATTTGATTTTTTTGGAACCACTTCTGAAATATTGGTTTTAAAGCGAAGTTTAAAAAATCGTTTATCAAAATTGAAGTAAATTTAACGGAAGTGTGGCTGACATTAATTTTTTGAAACTTGCAGGATGTAAAAGTAGTTTGTAGTTTGTATCGACAAATTAAAGATTTGAATTTTTTTTGTGCAAAAAACGGTTTCTTAGAGTAAACAAGACTGGAGGGAACTACACGTCAAACTGGTTTTAATCAAAAGCTGCGAAAATCAAATTTGACGACAGATTTAAAGTGTTATTTATGTCGATTACAACCACTTTCAGAGGCACTACTGATGCCCTTTGACTGCCTTCTGAATGAGTGACACACGTCTATCAATTTAGCTAACAATTGACAAAAGATTAAGAGCTAAATAAATCACTTTTCCAATTAAAGCTGATAAGGACACGGTTTACAACCAGACTTGACTTGTTCATCTCAAACTTTCCCACTTCAGCAAATTCTTGACAGATGAAATTCTGTTGTTTTGAAGTCCTGGCAACATAGTCATGGACGCTCACATCATTAACCTGGCTCACAAATGCAATTGTGTTTATATCTAACAAGTTTTCAAAACTTTTCATAATTACAATAATATAAACATTCAATTGAATGAAATGTCAGTCGAATTGAAATCTAATATCTTATAATTACAGCAAATTTATAGTTATCTATCAGAATATTATTTAGTTTATAAATAAAACTCTTTTTTAACCAAGAATTTCAAAAGTATGTGATAACTCGCGAATTGCTTTAAGAACTTTAATCAGTTTGTTTTCGTTCAAATATACGATATGTGTGTTTTACCTAGTGTTAACTGGTTCAAGTATAATCCCGGTGGAAAATTACATCGGATGAGAATTTGTTTTTACCACACTTTTCAACGACGTCGGGGACGTCTATCCTAATCGAAATACTGTCTATCAATTGAGTTATATTTAGTTATATTGAGTTATATTATCTAATTTGAAGTAAACTTTCATTTAATCTCTTCATTACATTTACAACAGTTATCACATTAACTAAAATATCTCCAAACAAACAAACCTTTCCTTTATTTTGTTTATATTCTTTCGATTCTTAAAATTCTTTGTTTTCCACTTCCAGTCATTTCAGTCCATTTACTCGCTATTTGTTTAAATCAAAGTTGAGAGGAGAGAGAGAGAGAGAGAGAAAGCGAAAGAAAGA
>JAQFXL010000599.1:0-18672 GCA_034693445.1 Edwardzetes edwardsi
AAATGTCCTTACATTACATTAACAAATACTTCAAATAGCCTGCTAATTTAAACTTCTTTTCAAATTGTGTTATAGTATCACAAAAGGCAATAAATAACAATTAAGTTAATCTTAGATGTTACTCATAAACCAGGCATTTTGGTTTTGTGGCGCAAATCATATATTCTCGACTAAATTCGTGAAATTTCGTGAAATTTGTGAAAAAATAAATGACTGAAAGACAGTGAATGAAAGCAAACAATTGAATTACTTTTGAAATTTCGTATCACTTAATCACTTGAGTATTGAAATCAAATCTCAAAAACTGTTATTTTTAAAAAGGACTTTAATTATCTGTGAAAATGTGTAAATGTCTGATCGATTTGATCTTCAACTGTTGTAATTGTTGCCGTCCTGTGAGTCCCACTCAGACCAAAGATATGGTAAAACTCGGTAAAAAGCTCGAGAAAAGGTACGCACAACCCGAAGGACCAAAAAGGTACAAACCGAAGAAAAAGAGCGCTTACAGCGGGAATTCCAGATATGGAACCAATTGGGAAACTCTGGTACATCAGGTGCCAATGAGTCCATCGCAGATTGGAGACTCTATGATCACCAAAGACATAGAAGTAGACCGAAACAAATACAGGAACAGAGAAGATATCTATAAGTTTGTGCTCAATAACTATGAGTTTTCGTCGGATAACCAAATAGGAAAGGGAGCCTTTGGAGAAGTCTATAAAATCAAAGAAAAAGGCAACAATGAATGGTATGCCGTTAAGGTAATGAGACTTAAGGGCGATAATGACATGAGTAGAGGCCGTTTCGATATGTTTAAGAACGAAGTGTTCTGTCTTCGGAAGAATCCGCACAAAAATATCATCAAATTAATCGATCATAAGATGGCCTCAAAATTTTTCATCAGTTTCCTGATTATGGAATACGCGGAAGGAGGGGATGTTCTGCACAGACTTAAACAAACATACAAAGCGACTAAAAGAGGTTTTCCGGAGAAGGAGACCAAAACCTATTTCGTGCAAATGGCAAACGCCATGAATTTCGTTCACTTAAACGGTTTAATTCACGGAGACTTGAAATTAGAGAACGTTTTGATCGTTAAAACCAAAGACGGCAAAGAAGTCATAAAAGTGTCTGATTTTGGCTGTGCTCGGGTCGCCTACAAAGAAGAAGAAGGAATAGTGAATGTTGACCGAGCTGTCGGAACCATTGCATATATGGCACCGGAACAGTTGCGCGTCTATATCGCTATCAATCTGAAACATCCGGATATCCTGAAAAGAGTGACAAAAACTTATAATCCGATCCGAGCCGATGTCTGGTCGTTAGGCATTTGTCTCTATCGTATGCTGTTCTATGACTACCCTTTTATTTACGATCACGAGAGGGAATTGGAATCTATTCTGAAAATATTGGAAGAAATGAAAAAAGTCATACAATTTCCTCCCCTTATTGCCAAAGATTTGAGTCAAAACCCTTTGGATCTAATCCATGAAATGGTTGAATACAACAAAAACAAGAGAATAGATATGAAAACAGTTATGAAACACAAATGGATTCACGACTCGCCTTATTTGGACACAAATTCAAATCTCATAATAAAGTAATTTCAATGTTTGGCCACTAATTAGTCGTTTAATAAGTCTTTAATTCAATTGAAGACTAAATAATAATTATTCGTAAATAAAGTCATTTTTGTTTCAAAAATTCAAAACAATTTCACAGTTTTACTGAACGACAAATTATTTTTAGTTAATTTGACAAATATTTGATAAAAAGTCTCAAATTTGGTTCGGAATCAATAAGATTTCAAATCAAAAGAATCAAGCTTTAATCTAATCGGTCTAAATTAAACCAAGAATATTGAGATAGTAATATCTGCACAAAATCACAAACTCCGTGGTACATAATGTTTTGGAATAAATTCTCGAAGATTTTTCAAAGATTCAATAATTATTCAAAACCTTTATTGAAATTAAAAGAAAGCAATGAATGAAACGAAACAATCAATTATTTGAAATCGTTTCTCAAATTGCAATTAACTGTCATTTGTGTCAATCGATTTGATTTTTGTTTTAAAACAAATTATTGGATAACTATTTCTTTCATAACTGTCTTTATTATCCCTAAAATGTGTAAATGTCTGACGGATTGGATTTGTTGCTGTTGTTGTCTGCCGTCAAGAAGTCGGTCGAAAAATGACCAGAGATTCTCCAAGATGTTTATGCAAAAACAATTGAAACAAAATAAAAAGAAGACCACTTCCACCACCACATATGGAACTAATTGGGAGACTCTGGTACATCAGGTACCGATGAGTGCCTCACAAATTCAGGACTCGATGATCACCAGAGACATTGCAGTTGACAAACAAAAATACAAAAACAGAGAAGATGTCTATAAATTTGTGCTCAAAGACTATGTGTTTTCGATGGATAACAAGTTAGGAAAGGGAGGCTTTGGAGAAGTGTATAAAATTAAAGAGAAAGTCAGCGGTGAATGGCGTGCCGTTAAGATAATGAAGTTGACGGCTGACAGCGATATGAGTAGACATCGATTCGATATATTTAAAAACGAAGTCTTTTCTCTTCGGAAGAATCCGCACAAAAATATAATTCAATTAATCGATCACTCGATGGTCTCGACTCTATTCATCAGTTTCTTGATAATGGAATTCGCAGAGGGAGGGGATCTTTTGCAGAGACTTAAACAGGTTTATAAAAAGAACAAAACAGGGTTTCCCGAGAATGAGACCAAAACCTATTTCGTGCAAATAGCGAATGCCATTCATTTCGTGCACTCAAACGGTTTAATTCACGGAGACTTGAAATTAGAGAACGTTTTGATCACTAAAGCAAAAGATGGCAAAGAAGTCATAAAAGTATCTGATTTTGGTTGCGCTCGGGTTGCCTTCAAGGAAGCGAAAGGAGTTCTCAAAACTCAAAGGGCTGTGGGAACAGTTGCATATATGGCACCGGAACAGATTCGCGTTTATGTGGTGGTAAACCTAAACCGACCCGATCTCATCAAAAACAAGACAAAATCATATAATCCGATTCGAGCCGATGTCTGGTCATTAGGCGTCTGTCTCTATCGTATGATATTTTATTACTATCCCTTTGAATGCGACCACAAAAACGAATTGCAATCGGCTTTGAAAATGTTGGAACAAATGAAGAAAGGATATGAAATGCCTACAAATATTACCAAAGACTTTAGTAATGAATGTATTGATATGTTGACTGATTTAATGGAATACAACAAAAACAAGAGAATAGATATGAAAATAGTTATGAAACACAAATGGATTCACGACTCGCCTTATTTGGACACAAATGAAGTCCAGATAATTGGTGGTAATTAGCCATTAATTGATTCAATTTTATCAAAACTCAATTCAAATAACAAATTAATAAATTTAACTCAAATCCGAAGTTAATTCTCTTATTTCATACAATAAATAGTGGTCTGAACTCATGTCAATCCATGTAATGTCCACTTCATAAATATTAATTAAGCCCAGATTGTTAAGGGAAAATTGACTCCCTTGGTTAAAATAAATTTCTCACTTGAATGAGCAAACATATAAATTTCTTATTCATTTGATAGAGTGATGACAAAGCTTTTTATGTGACTTATTTATGAGATAATAGTTATTTCATTGAAGAGATAAATTCTACTCGAAATAAGTTTGAGAGTTTAGATCAGCATATTTTACATCTATCTAGCAATTGACTGGAGTGCCGTCGCTAACCATTGCTATCAGATTGTGTTTTATGAATCATTTAAGTCAACGATATCTCAATTGCATATCAACGACGACAGCAAAAACATATTGTGTTAATTGTCTGCAATCGGATTGCAATATGTTTTATGCGTTATATAAACTGTGGTTTCAAAGGACTGACGTTTCATTAGATTTCAGACGTCTATACTTTTATTGCAAACTATTGTTTCCATTGAATTAGTTTTTTGATATAGTATTTCAGTTTTGATTTGTGTCTCGACTACAGAATAAAGTACTCCAAATGCATATCGTCAACACTCCGTCCATTCCATTCTGGGGTCATATACCAGAGGGCGTACACCCGGGTACCGTAATTCAAATCGATGGACACATTCCTCATCACTGCAGCAAATTTGAAGTGAGTCTGTACTGTGGTAACGAAGTGGGACATCACGCGGAGCATCACTCAAATATTGCGCTACAAATCAGACCAAAGATTCACACGAAGAAAGTTATTTGCAATTCCCGACAGTACGGCAATTGGGGGCATAAGGAGAAGCACAGGAATTTTCATCACGTACACCATGGCTCCACTTTCAACATGCAGATAATCGTAGAGCACCAACATTACAGAGTTATAATCAATGGTCAGAATACCTGTATGTTTCACCACAGAATACCCTTCCATGAGGTTCGGGTTCTCAACATTGAAGGCCATGTCGAAGTCCATCGAATCGAATATAGACATCAATACGGCGCTCAACAATCTGCATATCCAACTGCCCCAGTATATCCATCTGCCCCAGCATATGTGGCACCTCCTGTAAGCTATCCGACTTCCAGATCAGTATATCCGCCTTCATCCACCGTATATCCGGCGCCAGTCTATGTCGCACCTCCTATGATACAGCCTGCTTATGTGCCACAGACTATTGTGGTCGAAGATTCCCACCATCACCACCACGGAGGACACGGTATTGGCCATCATATCGCGGATGCCATATTTGGTCGTGATCACCACCACGATCATCACCACGGTCATCATGGCCACCACGGTCACCATGGTCATCACTGATGATCATAAAACAGCGATAATCAAGCTCAACTTTATTTGCTTTAATCAATTTCTAAAACTTTTGTTATTTGTTTTTGATTTTATTTAATAATTTTTATGAAAATATTTGAATTAATTCATACAAAATGTTTTAATTACTTTCTATTAATCAATATTTTATTAAAATTCAATTAAAATTATTTATATGACTATTAAATGAACAGAATTTAATAAAAGTCGCGACAAGTGTTTGCTTTTTTCCATGTTTAGACTGAATTTCAATACAAGTGTAGAATTTAGTGAAAATATTCCATTATTACTATTAGAGGTAATTTGAATCTCATTTCCATTCAGTTTTATTCAATAGATTTTATGATTTGAATTCAAATCAAATGAAATCCAACGAAATACTGAAATGAAGTGAATTTTAATTTACAATTTCAATGTTAATAATAATTTAATGAATCGCTAAACTGTGAAAAAATCTAATCTAATAAAAATATATTGTTTTTTACGCCTTGAATGACGACAATCAGTGATACAGTGTTTTTCAAAGCAATTATTTGTTGGAATTGGCGGTCGTTTTGTCATTTCCTTTGCAATCAGAACCGCAGTAAAACTTTTGTCTCACTTTTCTTTCAATCCTATGATTCATATTTAGTTCAATAGTTATCACATTTGAACTTTAATTGCAATTAATATATCTAAATGTCCTCAAACCTATTCAATCCGATATGAATGAAAAAATATCATTGGTTTAAGTACTCAAAGAACTATTCATTTGAGATATGATTCGCTCTTTGATAGAGAAAATCAATTCATTATTAATTCGTATTATATTTCAAGGCTTTTAGACTTCAAGTTATAACTCATTTCAAGAGATGTTTTCGAATTTCAAATAATAATAAAATTGCAAAAATTATTTTCAAAAAAACATGACTTAAATGATTGATTGATTTGAAAGTGAATGTATCCTAGCAATCATTCATTTTAATACTCGGTTATCTTAGGATTATTTGCACATATCTCGAATAATTCTCAAACAAAACTATTAAACCATTTCATTATTGTTTGCAATAAAAGCCATTTATTTAAATATTTATTTTGTTGAATAATTGTTGGATTGACTTAAACTTTGATCCTTTGGCACTAATTTTGAAATTCAATGAATAATCTTATCGTTAAAAAGTACTTCTATTTCATTATAATTATTAAATCATTGAATGATAAGGACTTTTGAGATAACTTTGACTTTTATTGCAGTTGTCATTCAAGTGAACTCTTATTTCAAAGTTTTACGTGAATTATGAAAATAAAATTCTGTAGACTTTGAATACTCTCTAAGACTCATAAGACTATGTGAAGTATCCATTGATTGACAATTTTGAATCAAGGATATTTAAAAGGATAGATATATTTCTTTTGTTATCTCTTTTATGGGAGCGTTTTGGCTGAAAGTTATGACATTCCTCGGATTAATACCCGGATTCAATTAATCATTGATATAATTTTTCCATTCGATTGAAATTTGATGACAACTTATCAGATTATTTTGAGGTGTATTTCAATTTTTCATTCAATTGTTACTCGAATACAATCGATAGGATTGCAAACAAAGTTAACATTTAATGAAATCTTCTGTTACTAAGCATTCAAAAAGTTTTTATTCCTTTGCTATGAAATAATGATAAGAATTGAAGCGATTCTTATATAAACGAGGAATTAAGTCAAACGAAACACTATTTTTTGTTTGAAAAATTGTTTCGATTGAAATGCATGTCATTAGCAGTCCTTCGGTTCCTTTCTGGGGTCATATTCCCGATGGAGTACATCCCGGACTAGTGATCCATGTGGATGGCCATATCCCACATCACGCCGATAGATTTGCCATCAATTTGGTCAAAGGGTCGGATGTGGGACATCACGCCTCCGAACACAGCAGTATTGCTCTACACTTGAATCCAAGATTGAATGAAGACTATATTGTGATGAATTCGCGTCACCACCAGAACTGGCAAAATGAAGATCGACACCATCACAGCCACACTCTTCATAGAGGACATGGGTTTAGTATTACAATTCATGTCGACAGCGAATACTATCGAATTTCAATCAATGGACAGCACTTATGTAATTTCAATCACCGAATGCCATACCATGAGGTGGGAGTCCTCTGGATTGATGGCAACATTGATATCCACTCTATTGAATATCGTAAAGAACACGGCGAACATTCCTATACGCCAGACAACACATTTGTGCCAGGTCACTTTGAGCCACCACATGGCCATCATCATGATAGCCACCACCATCATGGTGATCACCATGACCATCACCACCACCAAGATTATTAAGAGATAACTGTTTAATACGATCGAAATGTTATAATTTTAATAAATTGTAAGCTGAGAAGTGGTGGTCAGCCTATCATTCAATGTTCTTATGATAAATGAGATATGAATTAAATAAAGTTATGGTTCGAGTGTTTAATGTTTCGAAGCCTTTACTTAAAGATCAGATTTATATACCATTTATTCATATGTTAATCAAAATTGCGATATAAATAAATTCAATGAAAAACAAGTCATTGAGTCCGTTATCAGTGAACTGTTTCCAAAACATCGTGTAATTTGAGAAAACCTTTACTTAATTGCCCTCACATTCAACCGAATTCCGAAACCATAATAATTTGGTCGTTAAAATCAATCCAAGAGCCGAATAATTCAATTGTTTTTCCATAAACTTATTGCTTATATTCTAATTAAATCTGAACTTAAGTACAAAAATAATTATTTAATACTTTATTCAAATAATTATCAAAAGGAGTGCTAATGAGTTGTCGTTACTCTCATTCGGGTCTTTCAGATAATTAATTTTCAGTACAAATGCTTTGAATAATAATATGTTGAACTTATTGTCCAAATTGTAGTCTTTTTTAATCTAATTTACGGAAAACCCGATTAACTCTCATTGAAAGCTAAAATATTTGTGAAAAATCCAAAACATAACTACTATTTAAATACCAAAAACTTGTGTTAAACGTTATGCGCGACTAATAAACCAAAACTGAATTAGATTTTAATGTTTAGAAGTTTTTACGGTTTGACGGATAAGTAATCCAAACTAATAATTAATATTCACTCGAATCAAACCTTTTGATGAAAACTATGAAATTTATGGAAATCTTCGAAATTTAGTAAACATTTCACTCAAATTCAAATAATCTTGAAATTAGGTCTCGAATTAAATCTCGAATAACATTCCATAAGCTATCCCCTGGAAAATTGGAATGAGATAAATGACAGACAGATCTCATTAGATAATATTTCTCTTATTTATTTAAAGTTTTAATTTTAAAAGTTTCCATGTCAAAGAGAGAGAGAAAGAGAGAGAGAGGGAGAGGGAGAGAGAGAGAGGGAGAGAGAGAGGGAGAGAGAGAGTCGGCCTTCAGATATGTTAATGAGTTTTTAGAAAACTATAAAAATATAATTAAAATTATCGTTTGACTAAAGGATGTAATAGTTTTCAAGTAAAGGAAAATTAAAGACTTTTAGGTTAAAACCTAAAATATAAATGGATTTTTGAAACACTTTCGACACTAAGTGCATAAAAATCGTAATTTGAGCGCTTGTTTTAGAAAAGCATTTTGGCTAGTTTAGAAATTTATTTTATTAGAGTTTGAGAAAAATAATAACTTTCACTGAATATTGCAGTTAAAACAGAGATTAACTTTGAATCTGAAGTCAAGGGAAGCACCATTTCTGTGCCCTTGTCTTACATTCTTATGAATTCATTAACTTATTAATTATTATATGAGTTATAATCAAAGGTATAAATAATATAAAAACTATTTTTCGAAATCATTGTTATTACAAATGAATGGAAAAATTTCAATGAATGAAAAACTCATTCTTTATTTCTTCAAAATTGATGACAAAATTACTCTAAACTATTGTCTTTTCATGAATTGTGTTCAGAAACAACACTTTCATTACTATTTTTCACTGATTATAATTGTTTGAAATAATTATGATAGGCTCTCGGTCATTTTAGTCGATTCCCTTTATCTAAAGTCATAACAATTTTTCAATTTTATGATCAAATGTTTGGAGGATTTTGAGAACTATTACTGGAATTGAAATTATTATGATTTCTGTTATTAATGTCATTAATGTTAAGACCACTGTTGTCATCATTATTGATATGATTGGAGTGGACGGCGTTATTGTCTTCTGTGTTAACATTAACACAATTATTACCAGTGCTGTCATTTGTAACAACTGTTAGGCTATTGAAGTTATCACTGATTCTTAGAGACTGACTAATGGCCTCATCATAACTGGGAGGTCCGTCTTCCAAATGGATTTGATGGCTAATATCACTCTCGTTTTGTCTCAACGGCCAGATTAGGGCCAATGAGGGCACGGTTAGTGACACAGGATATGTCTGGTTAGGAGAGGTCGGAAACACCATATTATGTGGCGTCGGAAAAGTTCTTCTGGTTATCCAATTTGTATTTAAAGGTATTTGAGTGCGACTCCGACTGTTTCGGAATAAGTCATCACTGGACGACCACTTCCTATGTGCTGTACTTAACAATGCGAAGATCACAGCAGTGGCCACAACCACTAACATCATCAACAAATGATTGGAAGTCCCCCTAATTCTTACGATTACACATCTGCCCGAATGACTCAGCATATACCCAGGTCTGCACTGACACGAACCTATTCGACACTCGGCGTTCTGGTCGTGTATTACGCACTGATCGCTGTCGACACAACTTTCGCCAATCAGTTGGGAAACACATCGCCGTTTGCGGACAGAATATCGAAAAGTAGGCTTACATTTGCACTGTTTGACTGATTGGTCGCAATAAGAGTTTAATTGAATGCACTCATCAGATGCGGTACAGTCTTCGTTGACTTGCTTTTTGAATACACACTCTTTACTTGAGTTTAGATAATGAGTGGCCGGACATAAACATATGCCGATTATTTTGAACAAATTGTTTGTACTTTGCCATAGTTTAAAGGCTCTCAGATCCAGCTCTTTATCGTCAACAAAGCACCCGATTTTAGTTATCTGCGACGGCCAGCACTGGTCTGACACAAAACAGGGATCAGAAAAGTTTTTTGGCGGTAAACAAAAGTTTTCTATGCGAACAGTGAACCCACTCTTACACTGACACTCATTGGCAGTCCTATTACAGTAGGAGCCAAATGTGTCTTCACATCCATCGGAATGCTTATTGAAATTGCATTCGTTTATAATAACAACACATTTGATAAAAACTAAAAGATTTGTTAAAACAGTAAAACGGAGACAAAACTTCATTACTTAGATATTCAATAAATTGATTAAAAAGAAAACTTTCTTTCCTTTCGTTAAACAAACTGAATGTCAGATCAAAAATAGATACAAAAAATAGTTTTCAATCGTTTTTAAACTTATCATTAATTTAATAAATATTAGTAATAAATTTCATTACATTTGTGCGATAAGTCTTCGCGTTTGTGGCACTCATTTGTCGGACAGTAGTGTTTGGCATCAAATAAGAGTGAAAAAACAACTTTCACTTAACCGCACCGACACATTGTGTGTATACGCAATGATTGCCTCCAAATCAAACTGGTATTACAGCAAACTTGTCCTTGTCTAAACAATAATTTACTAAATAGCAGTAATAATAATAATAATATTTTGGATTACTTTGAAAACTAATAAAAATAGAAATTTATTCATTAGTGAAAAGCAGAAAATTTTGACTAAAAATCCTGTTTTTATTCAATTAAATTCAGTTTTACGTCAATTTTGCTGATGAATAACATCATTGAACTGAAGTTTTTTAGCGACAAATCGTGTGTTTTGTGAAGATTTTCATTAACATTGTTTTTCACGAATTTGCTGCTCATTTCAGACACAAATTGAATAACATTTGGTTCCGAATGACTTTGAAAGACACTATTTTACTGATGACTTTTCATTTGGATTATAATTTTCATTATCTCACAAATGAATTGAATGATTGCCTATTATTTTCATTTTTTCATTTGCTTGTTTATATGCTAGATGATTATTTGCTAAGAGGCAGATTTCGACAGATAACTCTTCACACTTGAATTGACTTTCGAGGGATAGTCACACGAAACGTGAAATTACTTCTTATGTCACACAAGAAGTACAAGAAGTACTGCAAATGGTTTTGAATTATAAGTTTTGATAATTCGTTTGTTTGTTTCTGCCATCAATTTTAGTCTTCGGGCAAAACAATACTAATTGCTCTTTAATTTAAGATTATTTTATTTTACCTAAATTTTCTTATTTTGATTCGAGTTTTTTCACACTTTAAATGGTAGACAACACTCCTAACAACACTCCTGAATGAAAAATGTAATGATTGAGAACTTGAGCTCAATTTTTTTGTTCTTCAAATTACATCATATCTTCAAATTAATGGTCATTAAAGCTATGACTGAATTTATTTTCACTGATAGTCGACTGGTTTCTCATTTCATTTGGCTTTAAATTTATGTCAACTAATAATTTTTCTTCACTTCAGAAACAAATTAAACGATTTTTCCTCAAATTTTTTGCTTCCAATTATTGAAAATATTTCAAAACTAATTGAACCTTTGAAATAAAAGTTTTCTATACTTTCCTATCTTTTCCCGGCTTAAGAATTTCCAACAAAAACTGAATTGAATTCATATTAAATGATAATTTCATTCAATAGAAGTACTTCTTATGAAAAGCAATTTGTTTTATATATCTGCTGTCAATTCAATCTTTTCTCGCAACTAATAATTAGCCGAAGCTTTAGAAAGGCTTACAAATCAGAGATTAAATCATATTTCGGACATTTTATGCTCTTTTACATCACTAATAATCGAAATATTGAGTAATTCCTTATTTAAAATCTTATGAATATTTATATTTCTTATTAAATGCAAAGCAATTGAAAGCATTTTATTCGTTATAATTAGGAATAAAGTCGTTTCAAGGATTTCGAAATCATATCAAAAGAGCATAAATTGATTTTTTTCTCGATTTTTTCATTCATCAAAATAATAGACGTTTAAGATTTCAATATTATATTTGATGTAATTCTTGATTGAAAAATAAAACACGTTTTATGTTTTTTTTTAAAAGTTTTATTATTAAGCAATGAGTGAAAAGCCTTATAAATCCTTGAGTTGTTTAGTGCCTCAAATTATTGCAATTCTGGTCTGTTTTGAGCATAACTTAGTGAATGTCAGCGCAAATTGAAAGCATTTGAAGCGCTTTCATTACCTGTCATAACATATGATCTCAATTTTAAGATTCCTGTAATCTATTATATTATCTTAACTAAGGATCATTTCGACCTCCAAATCGACTTATTTTTATTTTCAACCCTTAATGACTTCTTTTGATAAAAATTTGCTTTTCTTTTGAGACAACTTTTACCTCAAAATGGATTTTTTATTGAAAGGATTTGATTCCCGATTGGCTTTCATTTCGTATTATTGTTTGAAAGTAATTCAGTTCATAAAAAATTAAGTATCTATTCATCTAATTATCGATAACTTAATGAACTCATTTCATTAGGGTTTCCAAAAATCGTTTCAATTGATTATATGTTTTGAAGTATTGAAACAAATAATTGAATCAAAAGTTAGAAAACCGAAAAAATTTATCAAATGATTGGTTAATACTTTTCAAACTCTTTTAAGACACGAAACGGCATTTAGTGACCAAAAGTGACCGAACAGAGCAGTCAGAGCGCTGTCCAGACTCTGAATTCCAGAGAAAGGACTGAATTCTAATATTTCAGTCTCGAGTCAAACCCATTTCAGACACACATTAATTTGATTTATTGAAAAGTCTAGCGTTAAATACGTTACGTTTGTTTTACTTAGTTTTGTTTGAGTCGAATGTGACTGAAATCCCAAAAATTTTCAGGACTTTGTTTGAGTCATCCCAAGAAATATGTGTCTGGTATTCGATGGACTTCCTCTCCAATTAATTACTTTATGAATGATTGAAATCTGAAAAATGTGTTTTACTGAAGAGCCTGCAATTAATGTTAGCATGATGCCTTATCTAAAGAGGTGGTTTATTAAATTCCCAGTTTTGGTATGCTATTAAAATTTTTACATCTTGGCATAGTTGAACAAAAACCTATTTTGTACAAGGACAACATTGAACCAATTAAACGCCAACTCTCTGCAAATTATAATTTTTCTCTATATTTAAAAATAGAAATAAAGTTGTTTTAAGTTAAAGTCAGAGAAAGAATTAAACATAAATTCAAATATTGAGGCAAATGTATGAATGAATTACTTTATATTTTGAAGGATAACATACAAAGTGAAGGATATTTTTGATTCAATTTTCAATCAATTTTTTCGTATAATTGGCACAAAAAATGAAAATATAATATAAATTCTTCATTAAATGTATTGTAAAATACAATATTTGATTCCTTTCATCAGTCAATCAACAATTGTCTCCCAATATATTCATAGCGGGAAAAACTATCGAAAATTCAATGAAACAAAAACCCAGTTTGAACTGAAAAACTTATCAAACATTTGTTTTCAATCAATTTTTTTACTGTTGAGCTCCAGTTTTCCCTAAACTTGAGATTTTCAAAGAGTTTATTGAAAATTTGTTTCGAATAATAATACAAATTGTTTATATCGGTCTGTTTAATGATAATGATCAAGGACTTTTTCAAAATCAATTCATTTGTTTGTTGTGACGAACTCTGTTTAAAATCAATGATTTTTTCAGACATCAATGGTTTGATTTATACAATTTTGAAATAACTTTGATAAGTTATCAATGATAACTATGAGTTTTGACACTCCTTGGTTATGGTTAAGATAAATTAATTCTTAATGAAAAAAACAGTTAAAAAACTCGTTTCAAAAGAAATTTGTTTCAACAGAAGAAAACGAAAAATAAAACAAAAGATAATCAATAATTAAGCCCTAAATGAAGTCAATTTGCATTAAAGAGAAATTTGATTGTAGTCTTGAATTCAATATATTTTCAGTTTTATTCTGTTCTCCGCTATGCTCTCAATATTTTGAAAGGAGATAGTAATGAATAATTCATAATTAGTAGCAATAGATTTGTACTTTAAGTGTAGGTTTGCCTCATATTAGATAAAAGTATTGGTCGGAATGCAGACCAGATTTCACCCCAGCAATAAAATTGTTCATTCTAATAAAATGGCTCTAATTCTAGGAAAAGGCTACAACTGATTTATTGCAGGGGTGAGATCTGGTCTCCATTCCGACTCTTTACACAATGTAAGCCTCGCACTGAAACAGATGGAGTTTTGGACACATTTTCAGATTTTCTCTACACTTTCTGTGTAATTCTCAAACAGTAAAACTTACAGTTTTTGAAATCATGTGCTACACCTGTGCTACACCACTACCAAACACTTTATCAGATAAAAGTATTTCTCCACTAATGGAAAGATCTAAACATCACGTAAGACATGAATTACATATTTTTATTTATTTTATTTATTGTCCAAAAATGCTTTCAAATGAATGATTGATTGAGTTTGGGGTCAAATATTTTACTCTTACTTTTGTGGAGAAATTCATTACTTTCTCAACAATTGACTGAATCGCTAAACAAAAGACATAATAATTAAAAATTCCCTCAAATTTTGTGTGGATTTTGAGACCAATTGTTATTCAAATGTAAAAATAATAATCACTTTATGTCTAACAAAATGATTAACTGTTTTGTAACTTAAGAATAGGTCAGCATTTGATAGTAGTGTTAAGTTTTGCGCTGACATAACACTGAGAGCTTTCACATTCAAACCCATTATAAGACAATAATCGAGGAACTTTTGAGAGAAATTCGTCTTAATTGAGGCGTTAAGAGTATAATTGAAGGAAACGCCAAAAAGGGGGTTCACCTCAACTAATGTCTAAAACCAGAACGTAAGAGATATTTTTTGTCATAAATTGATTATTCATTGAGTGATTATTGAACAAAATAACCTTGAACATTATCAAAAATTTTGTTAACATAACCTAAGATCATCCCTGAGTCAGACCTTCACTCAATGGATACAAAATATTGAAATATATGAAAAAAGATTTGATAAATATCTGATTAATTCAGAAATTTTATTCTATATATCATTTAAATTAATATTTTGATAGGAATTGCTTTGACTATCAATTCTTGTCAAAGAATGTTAGGCATGAATGGCCTCTTCATATGTGGGCGGACGCTCTCGGATCAGATTAATTGAATATTGTCTGTCATTAAAGTTATTTATGAAACTAAAGTCGATTAGAGTAGTTGTCGTACTTCTCGTGCAAACACTGGTTCTGTAGTCGACAGACGAATAATTTTGAGCACAAAAACACTTCCGACAAATGGTTAGAATCATAAAAATTAGTGTCAATATTAACATCAATACAATCCATAAGAAAATTGTTTCTTCGAAGTGCTTAGAAGTGTCTGTAAACTCATCTCCAAAGAGGTTCTGACCTTTTATTTGGCATTTTTTCAAATTGTTATAACCGTTTTGACAAAAACAAATACGCCTTTCCCTCTCGTAATAATGATGAGGAGGACAACCACAGCGAGCAGTTGGGTCATCAGCTTCTGGAACTGATGAGAGGCTGTCTATTATTTGGTTGACGGCATGATATGACTCCAGCAGATTGTGACCACTCCTAAAACAACCGATATTTGAATCATTATTCTGTTGTCGACACTGTTCTGTCAGAAAACAACTCTGATTAAAGTGACGGACGGGTAGACAGAATCTGTTATCCAATGCTATCGGATAATCAGCACTGCATTCACACAATTCCGGTCCGGAATCGGAAGTATTTCTATTAATTTGTTTTCTCTGACAATAAGTAAAATTGTGTTCACAGTCGAGACAATCACTCGATTCAAAACAATTTATGTTCACAACTAATGAAAGGACAGACAGAAGAACATATGTAACACAAGTCGTGTCCATTAAGTTAGACATCAATTGATATTTTGATTGAACGAAACGTGAAGTTCATTACTGAAACCTATTCTACATTCGATGCTATAAATGCTATAAATTAAACGAAATGTATTACAAGGAATGACTGATAAAAACACTTAAACCTAATCACAAGTTTATAACAGTTATGTCAATGTCTGTCACAATCAGACCACAAATCAGATCCAGATAATTATTTTTAGGACTTCTTATATAAACTTATTCTTCAGTCAATTAAGTGACAAAACTGTTTGTATCGTAAATAAGTTGAGTAAAAGGTATTATCGGACAAACTTTGCGAAGAATTATTTTGTTTTGTTAACTTGAATCGACTATTTTTAAATTAAGCATGCTCCTTTTCACGGATTTTACCTCAACATTTAATAGCTATAATATTATTGTTTTTAATATTTTTATTTTTTACGGATTTTTCCACAAAAGCTTTCATTAATTAATTAAATTCTATAAATAATTGATTAAAATTTCAAAACTTATGGAACTTTGAGTTTATTTATAAAAATAATTGGAATGCAATGAATTTTTTTCCCTCGAATAGAAAATTGTATTCAAATTGAATGCAAAGGAAAGGCTTAAAATTAGTTCTTTTTCTGCACAGATTTTGAGGAAAGTAATGCTTTGAATGAATCTATTTATTAATTGTTTGCGAAACGATTTCGACGATTATTTCCTTATATGGATATTGAGGTCAAAATCTATTTTGAGACCATTTTAATTGAATGGACGGCAGGGATAGGGAGGGATAGGGAGGCCAATAGAAAGTTGGAGGCGTGTATATCACAGCATAGCAACAAGGCATATTTCTCCTACTTTATAAGAGAGCAGACAGAGATGAGACGCATTTCCCCTGTGTTTGTCTAACTGTGTGCGACATTTATTTACTTATTTTTATTGCAATTTCTTTATCTGGTTTTTAATATTTTTCAATTAATAGGTTCACAAAGAGGTAAGTAATCAAACATTTAATTAATTACTAGAATATATTCCTATCTTTAGAGTTAGTTTTGTTTTGCAGGAGATATCAATATGTTTGTGTGTCGGGCCTCTGGGGGACAAACATATTGTATCTAATCTAATATAATAGCTTAGTTGTGACCATAATTTTGTTTCGTTTTATTACAATAACTAATCGGACATTTGAATTAAAATAAGCTAGATACAAACAATGGAAGGTCAGGGTCTATTTTACCCCCTAGAAACTTCGAAGTGTAGTTTTGAGAAGAATTTTAAGCCGAGTCGAGGAAAATAATTTTAAGAATTTTATCCCAAATATTTTCCGAAATAATCGATTTTAAACCTGAGATCGTAAAATATTTTTTTCGTAATTAATGGAAGGATACATCAAATCGATGTAGAATTTCGAGCTTGTTTCAAATATCGAATGATATTTTGAATCCAATTGATGATTTTTGAAATATTTGAAATTTTGTGAGACGTAGTTTTTGTAAGAACACTAATTTTGAACAATACCACAACTGAACAAAAAACAATTCAATTATTTCAATCTTCGACACCCCGACTGTACCCCAGAACAATGTTTATAAAAATGGAGGAAAATGTAATAACAGCCGATTAAAATTTTTTTTTTATTCATCCAATTTTCAATTAAATATGAGGATGTTTTTTCCTTTGATCGGTTGAATGCCAACGACCATCGTTTTTGGCAACGTATTCAATGGATTTGAGTTCTTTCAAACAATTATCACGAACTGAAAATAGTCTCAATTCATTAGTACTATTTGAGGAAAGCATTTTGTGAACTATTATCAAGGTTGAAACTTGGTGGGTTACTGAAATTGACCAATTACTCTATAAAATAAGCGTAATTTGGGTAAAAATGATTATCTCTCAATAAAATTAGTCTTAAAATGATTGTGAAAAATAACTTGGTTACTGAGATGAGTAAGAAAAGAATTGAAACTTGGTGAGATACTCAAAATGCATAAAAACCTGTTTCATAGAAATAGCATCAGGCAAAATACAAATGAAGGTAATTTGGGTAAAAATGATTATCGCTAAATGAAATAAGTCTCGAAATGTTTAAAATGAATGTCTTGATAAGTGAGAGCAATAAGGTTAGATTTGAAATTTGTTAAAATACTCAAAATTGCGATAAACTTATACTCATCCATTGCGTATTTGAAAAAGTTAAGGGCCAGAGGGTATGTCACACACACCATACACTTTCATACCTGCCCATCACAAAAAATGAAAGGTGATTTTTTATAGAATTTTAAGTTGTTGAGAGAAAATGTAATTGTCTCAAAAAATTTCGAGATATTCGATTCTGAACTTGAGATCGATTTTTTTTCTTTAATATCGCATTTTGATAGATCACATCGATGTAGAATTTCGAGTTGATTCAGAATATCGAATTCCTCTTAAATCGAATTTAAGCTCATCAATCAATTACATAAATTACGTCAATAATTACGAAACAGCTTTAAGTCGAATATCTCGAATAGTTGTCAGCTTCTAGTCTTGAGCTTTAATAATAAAATCTATTTGTTTTCAATGGACGCAATTTTCAGAATAAAGATCAGCATAGTGTATTTCGAACCTTTCTGCAATGCTGGCCTATTAATCGCAACGCGAGTTTTTCACCCCACACGCTAAGGGTTACAGTTAGGCAAACAGTTATGTTCTGTTATGCAATGAATGCGTGTCTGAGTCGAAGACAGATATGAATACAATTAATTTTCTGTCCGTTTGTCACCATTTGGCACAAAACCACTCCAGTTATGAGCAGAGCATTGAATAATAGGCATTTATTATAGAAAAAAAGGCACTATAAAAGTCTTGAAAAAGTGGTCAAATAGTCTCTAAAATAGTCTCTTATTTTTCTCTATTTCCTTATTTTTGGGG
>JAQFXL010000600.1:0-18663 GCA_034693445.1 Edwardzetes edwardsi
CTTATGCTCTCAAACTTATTATTCACTGTCTTTTAAAAGTAGTGAAAAACTCAACTAATTTTATAGTTGAATGCGTTTTCGTATAACAAAGCCTAGCGTTTAACAGCACTTGTCTTTTGCTGAGAATAAGTCAGTTTTCAAAACTTAAATAGCAATACAAATGGAATCTCTTTTCAAATGAATAGCAAAACCAAATTACCCAGCATACCCCATCCTACCTATCACATACACTTTTAAACACATATCCAATTCATGAAGTTTTTTAATGAATTTCGATTATATAAATTGCAAACTAAACAAAACTGAATCATTTTGTGAGCGATTGTAACGAACGATACAATCAAGTGGTTTATAACGAGTGTTGATTGTATAGAGACTCAGGACTCAGATGAGAATAAGAAGAGAGTGAATCGATTGCGTGCATTCATTGGACGCACTGTTTTTTAGTAGTTCCTCTTATAATGAGAGTCATCAGAACCCAAAACTAAACGATGCCATCAATTTTGAAAGTGAGTGAAACAATGCATGTATTGCTACAATCGGCACAACATTATGACACAAATCATGAAAAGTCAAGCGATTAATTCACAATCATATAACTCGAATCATATTTAATCGTTTCATTTGTTCCTTTCATTTGGGAAACTTTTTTTTCACTCTCTTGAGTCCCAGTGTTAATATGTTGCCCACTATTTATTTAAGCGGCAAATAAATTAGCAAATTATGTGTACAAATAGTTTGGAAAAACATTTCACTTCTGACAGCAAATATAGTAATGATTAATGACTTTTTAAATTATAAAATTTAATAATAGTTGAAATGCCTTTTTCTCGATATAATTAAAACACTTCTATTGTTTGAATAATTAATATCTTGGCAAATAAAGAGAAACTCCGAGTTAAGTGTTGTGTGCAATGATTTTCTTTACAAACCAATTGAAATCAAATGAACAGTAAATTAGAAATGATTTCAATTCCCAGACTATTAATCAGAAAAGGTTTGGTTTGGCCTAAAAAAGTAGTTTTTCTTTAAAAGAATAAAATGAAATAATTTTCTCCAAAATTATTGATTAAAGTTATCATTGATTGCAAAAAAAGGAGAGAAAAGCTGTGAGAAGTGCTGTTCAGAGCTTTTAGTTTTTAAAATGCGTTTTGAAAAAAGGTTTTATATAAATGAAAATTTAATAACTTTTGGAAAAATAATAATTCAAACCAATCAATGAGACGATGAAAAGCAATTTAATCTCAAAATTACTGTACCTTAAGATTCAATGAGAGTCAGAGGAAAAGAAGGGGACGGAATAGAAGGGAAGAGTATAGCGGTCAGGACTTATACCATAAATAATTAGAAAATAGAAAAACTCTTTATACTAAATGAACAAAAGAGTAAAGACTTCACACAAAAACGAGAACTCAGTTTAAAAAAATTAATCAAATTTGGTGTTGCTTTGGGGTGTAGACCAGTGACCCTTTCCCACCATCGATTGCACAGAGCTCTCCATCAATAATCAAGAGAAATGAAACACAAAATTAGTAGTTTTGATGTGTTTTAGAGAATAGAGAAAACAATTTTTGTGATAATAATAATCGAAAGATACGTTTTTTGCTCATTCGTTAAAAACAGTAGCGCTTGGGCTCCAAAACGTTGACCTCTGGCTTATGACTGCCCTCTTTCTACTCCATCTCTTTGCTATCCATTCATACAATAAGAAAATTTTTTTCGGAAGCAGTCGTCAGTCTTCACAACAAATTATATTTTTTTATTATTACAGAAAAATTTGCGGATAATTTCATATTTTGTGCTCTTCATAGCAAAGAGAGAGAGAGAGAGAGAGAGAGAGAGAGAGAGAGAGAGAGAGAGAGAGAGAGAGAGAGAGAGAGCTGTGGAGACGGTAGGCTTGGAGGCAATTTCACAAAGATAATAATTTTTGAGCGGCAATTGCCATCCATTCCGTCCCTTTTCTATCGATGCATAGCATATAACAGATATGTGTATTGAAAAAAGTGTTTCAGAAATGTTAAGAAATGTTTTTCGGTGACAAATATCAAAGATGAGACTCAATTACAGTAGCGCTATATTAAGGGCCAAATCATACGTTTATATATTATTTGACAGAATATCAAAATTGGATTTCGTGCTCAGAAAACAGTGCGAAACAGTGGGTTCACCGGTTTATATGCACTACTCTTACCCGTCGATTGTCTGCAAAGTGTGTTGTAATGCACTGATAGATGATTTACACTTACATTCAATCTCATGGAAGAGTACAGGTCTGGCCTTTGGTCGCAAAAAAGGTGATAATTTAAAGGAATGGCTAACTATTAGGTAGTGGACGACTCATATTGAGAATCGTGGGAAAGCGATGGGAAAGTGATTTGATTGTAGGTTTTGTGGCCCGACTCAGAGCACGCTTTTGCATAGAGTTTGCTCTTTTTTAACCACAATATATCGCTGGAAGCCATCACTAAAATAATGGTTTTGTCCTTTAAAATAAGTCACTTTTTAAACTGATGGGTCGGCCATAAGAAACACTTCTTGCAAAGCGGTATATAACAAACGACTCCACTATTCCTAAACGTTAGACTCAAATGACTTGAAAATATATTATCCCTTCAGTGAAAAAATTGGTAACAAAACTGATGGATCTATAAATGAAGTTCAATGCAATTCAATGCAAATCAATGCAATTCATTCATAAATGCAAACCAAAAATGAAAATATTATTCATTTTTTGGCAAATTTACTTCAAAACCAGTTTTCAATTCAATTATAAGAAAGAGTAAACTTTTTAACCAAAAATCACAAATTGTTTGAATAATTACTTTATTAAACCCATTGACCTCTCGATTGTTACAATCAACAGATAATTAATTAAAAGCCTTTTAAGGGTAAAACTTGAAAATAAAAGCATTAAAGCAATTGAGTAAATCATTTACTGTAAATGCAATGCAAAAACTAATGCCGACATAATTCTCATCGAAATAATGGTTTTTTGAGTGAAAAAAATTTATCCCTAATTTTGTTGAATATATTTTCTGAATATATATTTATGGTCTAAAAAAAGGTAAATTTCTTTCAGACAAAAAGCATTATAAAATTCATTTGATTTGTTTCAAGCGTGAAGACTAACAAAGACTTTTCGAGGGAAAAAATTATAAACATTTTCTCTTCGCTTTTTTTTTGAGTCAACGTCCAAAATGTGTGAAAATTTTTAAATTAAGTTAAAGTCTTACGAAAGAAGAATGAGCAAGAGAAAAAAACATGAGCTTCTCTTAAACGCATCGCTACTATTATGAGTAATGTATTTTTTCGCCATAATTTGCAAATTCATTCGCATTTCGTACTCTTTTTCATTGCTTTTATTCTTCATTGCAAACAATTTTTTGATTACTTCCAAAATGTGTGAAAAATGTTGTTTAATATTGTAATTATTGGAAATGTTATTGAGATGTGATTTTTATTCTGAGTTCACGTGAGAATAGACTATATTAACTCTGAATTTGTTTAGGAAATCAAAGTATAAGACTTATAATAAGAATTTCACACATATTCTTGCAAACATCAGAGACTCAAAATGTTATTTTACTTCAATATTATATGTGATTATAATTTGTTTTCTTTAAAATATATCGTTTGATGAGATTTTCCGAATAAATTCATTCATTTGAGAAACAATTTTTGAAAACTCATTTTAATTGCGAGCCTTTGGTATTCAGGAGTAAAGATAACTCTATTGCTTATCAAAAGCGACACTTTTACGAACGCAAGGGATGTGTTGTCCACCAAAACAAAAAACATCAAATCTAAAGGACTGACAGCCAACAGGAAATAACAGTAGAAAAATATTAGTGATAATAGCATTTGAATACAAGACTTAACTGAGACAACAAACAGATTGACTCAGTATTTAGGGTCAGTTGATCAGCAATTAAGATACAGTGCCTATTAAGTGAATGTCAGAGTCGTCTTGTTTTGCTCAGTTGCATGTCTTGTCATTGGGGTTCGTCGTGGATCTGATGGAGCAGTCGATTATCCCGAAAAAAGGTTCAGTTGCTCAGCACTCAACTCATGTGAACATATTCTTTGCATTGCATGACTAATTTTGCTTTGTTTTTTCCAATCCCACGCAATTCTCTCTCTCTCTCTCTCTCTCTCTCTCTCTCTCTCTCTCTCTCTCTCTCAATCTCTCCCTCCCTCCCTGTCCATCGAAAACTACTTAATTTCCGTTTTTCAAAGACATGAATACTCATTATGACTGCGAACACAAATACCTTAAACGAAGAGAAGCTACAAAACCGGCGCCGAGGGAGAGACAGCTGGAAGCAGTCAACAAGTTTGAAATACCCATAAGAATGGCAATCATTTTATGCAACACTTCTTATAATGTTTATGTAATGAACGCTATTTTCTAATTGTGTTAACAACTTATATAAAATTATTTGCAGTCAATCACTCAAAAAATTAAATCTTTTCCTTTGAATGCATTTATTTTGTAATGCAATTGGAGTTAGTTATCATTGCAAGGATTGTTTTAGCTGTGATTTTCAACCTGCAACTTCTTCGTGAATAACGATATTTTAATTGTTTGAAGTAATTTGATATTTTGGAAGCGCTTTATTTTTGCAGGTAATTAAAATTCCGATTTTCTCCAGAATCCAGACACGTTTTTGAATGCAGGTAAAATTAGGCGACTATTTATATATTGATTCTTGCATTTTGTTTCTGATTGCATGCGAGTGACTGCTATTTCTAAGCCATTGCCTGGGTATCAGACAGAAGTCTATTAGTTGAGTTGGATTTGAACATTGCGTGTAATGGAGTATAAATACTATTGGATTGTAATGTTTTGTAAATAATAATTGAGAAACAATTTATTTAATATTGTTGTCGATCATAGTTGGTGTCAGATGCGTGTGAACAAGGCATAATTATGAAATATTGTTTTATAATGGACCAAATATTTTGCTGGTGCCGATGCCAATGCCGGTGCCTATAGGACTGTGCAATAGAATAAAGCCGCTTATAGACAAAGAAAATGATAGAAAAATAAAATGAGAATAAAAATTGAAGCATTACTTTGTTATAGTGTTTATGGCACAGACTATGGCACAGGTCTCTCGTTTTTGTCGATTCTAATCAACTTTTCAAAGTTGACTTAATTGATCACTTCTTAAAAATAGCTTTCCTGCCCTCCAAACCACAGATCGGTAGGGCGTGAGAGCATCGATTACTACTGCATTTAACACTAAACACTGTAAAGCAAGTAAAGTATCGATAATAAACAGTAAACCATTTGCTAACTCTCTGCTCAAACGGCACAAACAATTCTGTGAGTGTCAGAAAGCGACAGCTGGCAAATGAACGCTCAGCACAAAGACATAAAATTTTACATGGATGCGGAAGGGTAATTAACCAAAACTCCGTGGAGTCGAAAATTAGGCATTTACCTTACGATCCAAGAGAAATGGCAGCAAAATTACTATGTTTGAACTAGGCTTGCTCAAGCTCTTCGACTTCAGGTGGGGGTTTTCTAAAATTTTTCAGTGTAGGCAAATTGCATCCCTCTTTTCATACTCGGACAATTGCATGCTTGGGTAGTCCTGATCAATTTGCAAATGAAAATTGCGAATCTCATATAATAAAACAATTAGATTATTGATTAAAGATTAATCTTGGTAATTAAACTTATCAATAGGAAAAATATCTAGCTAACTAACTGATAGAAAAAGAGAAAAACATAGATTTTGATGAATTCTAATGTAACCCAAAACACGTTAGACATAACTCAAGTGTTTCTTTTTTATGTAACAAATGCGTGATTTTGAATTAAAATTAAATATAGTTCTTTTACTGCTTTTTTATCCAAGAGCCTTTTGTCAGAATGTAAGTATAGAGATAAATAGTATATAATACAGCATAATATCAATAATCATTGCCGTCTGAGATTGCATTTGTTTGAATCGCGTGATGAAAACTAATACTATTCTTTGAAAAAATTCTCAATTTTACAAAAAGCAAAACCTATTAAATGAATTCTCATTTCTTTCTTTGACTGCATATCAAAAATAATTTCAGTTTGACGGAGAAAACAGTCCCGAGGCTCGGATAACATTTGCTCTTATAGAAACAGCAAACTCAAATCACCAAACTAGAAGACAAATCTGAGCCAATTGATCTCTCTCTCTCTCTCTCTCTCTCTCTCTCTCTCTCTCTCTCTCTCTCTCTCTCTCTTTCTTTCTTTCTATCTCTCTCTCAAATGATAACCAATTGAGTGTAACATAATTTTAAAAAAATATAGTATAATGTAATTGTTTGTTCATTGATGCACAGACTGATAGCCATAAACGAATATTTACAATGGTCATATGATCTCGTAATTGAGAGAACTATAGAAAAATATACCATCAATGTTGTTATCCAAGTTTCGGCTCCCAAACTACTATAAGATTGAAGAATTAAATATTTTTTGCTCCCAATGTTTGTGCCTAATGTGAGAAATTTGTTCGCTATTATAGATCTATAGATCTATTTCAGTATATTTCGGATAATTTTTTCGAATTTAGTTCCCATAAGAAAACTGTTTGCAGGAAATCATTGTTTGATTTTTTAGTTATACACAAATAATACCCAATAATGGATATAAAAGTAATATAATTGACATTTTTTTCTATTAAATTTTGATTCGGAAATAAATGCAATAAAAGTGTAGTCAAAGACAATTTCCAAACGATTTCTTTGTCGAAGACTAAACCAACACTTAATAATAGGCGACGACTCGTCTCTGAGAGTCAATAAATTATTCTTCAGTTAAAAATAGCCTATAATTTAAGTCAGAATTCTTGAGATGATTCGGACAAAAAACATAGAAGTCTTCAATTTAATCATTGTATTCATCAGAAGTTAGTAAACAATAGAATTGAAAACTTTTTACCGACAATTGCATAGATTGAAGAAAAACTGGACTCGACTTCAAATAATTGGAAATAAAGCTCTTGGATAATAGAAACTCATTTTTATTAATTCAGTTATAATGTGTGAAAATCAACACATGATATACAATAATAATTGAATCAAAGTTTTCATTAAAATTTATTTATAAACACATTTTCCCATAGTTTTAATGCAATGAATAAGATTTTAAAGTCTTAAACAGATTTTAAGTGTAGGACTAAATGACTTCGAGTGTTAATTATCTCATTATTATTATTTTATACTTTAATTAAAATATACTTTTGTAAATTAGATTGGTCATTTAAGGGCATGATACTAATTGTCAATGCTATCAAGGGAATTTAAACTCCAAATGTCACTTTTGATGAAAGGTTGAGATCTTATCCAAATTATCAGAACTGATCTTGAAATTCTGCATAATCATGCTCGTTTCCTTTTAGCCCACCTACTTTAATCCAGCTAGTTTTGTAACAGAATGAAATCACTTCATAAAAGGCGTTCATAACATTTAGTAAAATAAAAGCCATCGTTACCATGCTGAACCAAAACTGCCAATCTGAATTGAGTTCACCACTGTAAGTTTAATCCAAATAAATGGAAACTCAAATAAATCATAATTTTCTAAAACGAGTCAAATATTGAGAATAAAATTGTTAAAAGTATGTTGTGCTCGATGTAAGGCAGGTACAATTGAAGTAAACAAACTATTTATTGTCATTTTTTGGAATTTTTTTCAATTTTGAGTTATTTCTTCGTTTAGAGTCGACTTTCATTTCACTATATATTATAATTTGAAGCGAATTATTTCAAATATAATAATAATGATTAAATTATGGCAACAGTTAAGTATAGCCTCGAATCTATCTTTCCTTTAAAAACTTTAAGCACAGCATATAATTATATTTGAAGTCTAGAAACTGGAGCCTAAATTGTTGGCCAGTTGTCCGAAAATTATTGCTTTTCTCAATGACTCTGAGTGTTGGGCCTAAAAGAAAGACTCGACTAAACTGTGAAATCACTGTTTTGTCTGCTTTTAGAGTTTTGTTTGAGTTTTCACTTAAGTTTCGCTTCAATTGAAGCCAAAGTATGAAAATGAAAAGAATTTTGTCCACAAAATTAGCAAAAATATAAATCTTGTGATAATAAAGAGACAAAATATATGTCTTACTAATAATTCAGTCATTTATTAATAAATTAGTTGATTCTGAGTCTGATATCAAATGAAATACTTGAAAAATGGGGTTTTTATTGTATTTGCTTTAATTACAATAATAAGCGAAGATTTGTTTGAATTATGAGAACCTATTTTTTGACAAATGATCTTTAAATGACTAATTCATTACAATTTGCATTCAAATGTATTAAACATTTCATTATTTTCATCATTGCGTTAATTTATACGCAAATAATTATTATTATGAGATTTTTTTGGTATTAAATTCAGTGATCAATATTAAAAAGTCACCAAAAATTAGTTTTATGTTTGAATTGCTTCTGAAAGTATTTGATCTGCGTGTCCAAGGCCACAATTAATAACCAAGTATTTAATGCAAAATGGTGAAAAGGCTAACAACTGATTCAGTATTTTTAGTTTGCAATTCTGATTGAAGCAATGGATTATTTGCAGCCTCCAAATTGCAGGCATAGGGCAGTTGTAATTTCAACCTTAACCTTTTACAAAGAATAGTGGGGTTTTAAAGAATTATACTGTGTAGCTTGCTTCTATTAATATTTGATGTCATCTCCGAGTTGAGAATGCGACTAATAGATAACTATTAATGCAAATGTTCAAGTTTATCAAATAAATATAGTGAAGTTTCCTTACTTATTTGAAATCAACCTTTATAAAATGATCTCAAAATTGTATGTTTTTCGTAATTCTTTGATACTTTAATTTCATAAATTTTGAATAAAAAAAATGTTTGTCGGCTTTCGGTCGGAAGGCGTGGGGATTGAGGTTTGCATTAGTCCTCAAATTCGATCAAAAGTGGAATTAATTACATTTTTTCCTCAATTTTTCCAAAGAAATTGTGAACAAAATCTGATTTAAGAGTAATTTATTTCGAAAATATTTTAGTTATATTAGTTTCGAGTCAATTACCAAAATCTTGATTTATTCAAATCAAATTGATATCAGTTTGATGCAAACTTTGATATTTTTCAAGCATTTCATTTGAGAATTCAAATTGTAATGGGATAAGAAATCTTCATTTTACGTAAAACCAACAAGCTACCATCTTATGCAAGAATAACCTTTAACTTTATTTAACAACTTGAATCAATTATTTATAAACATTGTAATAAATATATTCTGTTATCATTGCTGAAAGGTTGACACATTGCAAAATATGCATGTATATTTGTAGCTTTTAGCAGTGATATCAAGCATTGTAAAAAGATTTACGATCTCAAATTTAAAGAGTCACAAAGACCTTGCACATTTTCTGGTTAAATGTGTCTATGAAAGCAATTATTTTATGTAAATTTAATGATTCAATGACTTAATGACTTCATTCGTAATAAATGTCAACTTAAAAGAGATTTTGTCATTTTTATGGAAACATTTGATTATTTGTTGAAATCATTACAAATGCAGTGAAATATAAAATTCATTTAAAAATTTGAATATAAATGAAATTCCTTGAAGTCATGGTTTCAATTGATATACTTTTGGGAAAATTCAGACGAAAAATCAAAACTGAAAACTCTATTATTTATAATAATAATAATTTGCGATTCGATTACAAAACTTTATTTTGAAAAAAGTAATTGAATTCATGTATTCATGAGTTCATTGAATTTTAATTTCAAAAAACGAATTGAAGCGAATCACAAAAGCCCCCGTCCAGTTTCATATTGACTCCCGTCGCAAATGATGAGTCATCTGATGCCAGATATGCTATAGCTTTGGCCACATCTTCTGGTTCTCCCGGTCTTCTCAATGGATAGGTTTGGCTCACTTTGGACCACATTTCTTCAATCTCTTCCTCTTTCATTCCGAAGGTTTTATAGACCGGAGTTCTTATCTGAGCCGGACTTTAATATAATGCAAAAGATTAGACATAAACTCAGCAATTATGCGCTAAATCTTACTTGACACTATTGACTCGAACACCTTTAGGGCCTAACTCATATGCGAGGCAACGGGTAAGCATATCGACCCCACTTTTGGCGATACAGTGAGCCATAGAATTAGCATGCTGATTAAGAGAAAATTAAAAATCAAAATCCAATTACGCATTGAATGCATAATCTAATGACCGGTTTGAACGATGAAACACTGGAAACGTTGACAATCGATCCCTTTGACCGAATCAGATGCGGAACTTTCAATAAATGAAATAAATTAGGCCTCAAATAATTGATCCAATTATTTGTTAATCAAAGACATGAATGTATGCAAAGGTATGCAAACCTGAGTAATGTGTCAGTTGAACGCTATTTCGTAAATTGGTTTTCATTACCTGAAATCAAATATTCATTTGATTAAAGTTTCGAATCAGTGATCAGTTGATTCGGTTATTGTAATCAACAAACTTTATCATAGATTTGAAGAGCATCTGATGATTGGATATTACTGCTGCAGTCAAACTGTGCTGCGTTATTCACCACTACATCCAACCGATCAAATTTTTTAATGATTGAATCGATTAAATTTTTTACATCCGAATCACTGTCCAAATCTGCTCTGACTTCGAGTGCCTTCCATTTAAATCAAATTTTATAAAAGTTTGCAAAAAAATCGATTTTAAAAGAGTTTATAATTAATGGATATTTTTTCAAACTTTTCATTTATATTATAATATAAGGAAAGCACTAAAGAGTTTGTATTAGAAAGTTATGCAAATAATAACTCAATTGAATAATAGCTGAGCCCATGATTTGCATCGTTTACTTCATTTTTTATTTGAAGGAAAAGAGATATTAATTTGAATAAAGACCGGAAGACATGAATTAGTTCTCAAAGAGTCATATCTGATGTTTTACTAAGACTTAGATCTATAAGACGGGTTGTTTTGCTATTTTCTCTTCCAATGCTTTCAATTTTGAAAGTTTCAAATATATTGATTGAAATTTTACTAATTGAGAGTTGCATTCAATACTGACTTTTAAGCAAAGACTTGAGTTTTGATCGCATTGGAGAGCAGTGGCGTGCAATCTGTCGGCATCCCTTCCAGTGACAACCACTTGTGCGCCCAGTTTAGACATGTGAATAGCAGTGGCCGCTCCGATACCAGAACTGGCACCTTCGATAAAAACCTATAGTTAAAGTTTTACCATGTTAAGAATTTACCCGTTATTAACACAACTTTATTCGTGAAGTTTTTAGAGTCCGACATATCTAACAATTTAGTTATTTTTGACGACAAAATGATTGATCAAAACAACAAAAACGTATAGTTTATATAACCTTAATGTAACCAAAGTCGCAAAGTTGAAGCTTATCAAAACGTTTCTATTTATCTTGGAGAGGGTCCAAAAAAAGTAAGAGGAAAGAGTGGGTATCCGAGTGATAGCAGAATAATTTCAAATTTGATTACATTATTGCTAGGAGTGTTTGCTGATCAAAAATCTTAACAATTTGATAAAGTAATCAAAGCAAAGGATCTCTTCTTACTCAGTCTTTCATTGCGCCAAAGTTCTCAAAGAAAATCATAATGATTACTCAAATGTTGACCAGGGTAATCTTGAGGCCGTTCAGTTTCTCGGAATTTCAAGGCTTCTTTTTTCTCAAATATCAAAGGGATTAATTGCTCAAGCTCAATCTATCTCAAACTCAGGTGGATTTTCAGATATAATTCATTGAAACAAAACAAAATTTTACTATTAATTGACTAAAAATTAAATAAAATGCCCAAAAAATGTTTGATTGAACACAAATCTGGGTTAAAATGAATTGAATTAAATTCACATTAAATTCATATATCAATTAGGAAAAAATCATTTCATTTAAATGAATGCATTGATGCAATACTTTTGCAATCAAATACTCATTTAATTGGTTTAATTACTGTTTCAAAACATAGCTTAATGTTATTTTAGCAAGATCAATTCAAAATCTTTTTTGAATAAAAGTTTGTGTAGAGTACGAAACGGGATATGACTGTAGTTCGTAGTTATGACAACACAATGAGAGCCAAACACAAAACATAAACAAAACATTCATTTAAAGTGATTATCGTTTTCATCAATTAATTCATTAAATATTCACTCAAATTATGATTCATTTGATTTAATATTCAGTTTATGATAATTTGAATTTCAAAACATTTCAAAAACAATTGAAATTATAGAAGAAAATGAAGATTTTTAGATAAGCCGGTTATCATCCGATTTGTATTGAAATGCAATTCAAAACAATTATTATTTGAATCATTTGAACCCTGGATTCAGAAGAAGACTATGAAATGATAACATTTGAATTCAGTTGTGGTTCGGATGTCAGACAACAAACATTTATCGCATTTCAACAAAACTATCGTTTGATTTATGGAAAGTATGAACGAAAACCCTTTAAGAAGTCGTTCGGCAGTTGTGGTCACAACTCGTGAACAAGAATTACAGAAACTGTTGGCTGAAGAGAGGGTTCGCTCAGAGCAAAGGAAAACCAATTACTCGACACTCAAAGAGGAACACTTGAAACTACAGAAAGACTTTCTCAATCTTCAGACAGAAATGAGACAAATACTGTCCGAAACAAAGATGATTAAAGACAAAAAGGATGAAGACTTGGAACAAGTTTTCAAAGTGTGTGAAGAAAAGGATAAAATGATTGATAGTTTGAGAAATGAACTCAAAGACAGAGATCCACAACTGATTAGAAGCCATTTCGAAGATGAGTTGAAAGAGCCGCTGAAAAAGTTACAAAAAACTAATGAAGTGTTGATTAAAGATAAGGAACGACTCAATTATGAGCTCAAGTTTGCCAAACAGACGATCGAGTCCTTGGAAAAAGAGACCATCAATTCATCCGAAAGAATGAAACTATTGTTTGATTCAGAAATCAATTTAATTAAACGCGAAAAAGAAGAGCTAAGAAACAAATTGATGGAAACAAACCAATTACCAGACGTTAAGAGATTTTCAGAATTGACTGAAGAAAACAACAAATTAAGTGCAAAAGTTAAGTCATTTCAGTCGACACTCGAAGACGCGGAACAACAGTATAAGAAAATTCAATCGAAAGTCGAATCACTTGTTGTCGAACACGAAAACAGTGAAAAAGAGTACGAAAAACAAATATTATCTTTAAGTTCACAACTGAATGGTTTGCGTGAAAACAACGCAAACTTAAGACAAGTGATCGCTAATCATAACAGAGATAAAGAAGAACTGATGGCTGATATCGAAAGACTGAAGAATGAGATCAACAAATTGAATAAAGAATTGGATGAAAGTGACAAAAGGTTTGTCAGAGAAAAGGAAAGAATGGATGGAATTCACAATAAAAGTATCAATGAAATAGAAGACCAAAAGTATAGCATTTCTGTTGAAGTCAAAAGTGAGTCTCTTTTCAAAGCTTTTCCCAAATTTGGGTTAAAATCGATTTTTGATTTTATTTTCTGATCAAAGAGTTGAAACTCGAAATTGAAGCCAAAAACGAAACGATCAGTCGATTAGAACAGGAAAGCACTTCCAAAGACAAAGAATTTCAGTCTAAACTGAGTTCATTAAAACAACAAGAATTTGATAAACGGTGTGCTCTCGAACAGGAAAAGTAAGTTCGGCTCAGAATTGAGTTTTGATAACTTATTTCAAATGCTTTGTTTCAAAGGAATTCAATTCTAACAAAACTAAAGGACTCGAAAGAAGAGAAATCCAAACTTAAAGAAGAAGTCCAACAATTGAGGCGTCAAATCGAAAATCTGTCCGAATTGAGACTCAGTGTCGAAAGGGATGCTATGATTTTAAGGGCAAAAGTAGAGACATATCAGATAAATATGGAGGAATTGGACAAATTGAGGCGACAGCACAACCAACTGCACGACCACATGAATAAACTGAAGAGTGAAAACATGGAGTACTCGGCGCTCAACAAAGAATTGATTCGACAGAGAGAACAATACAAATGTGATTTCCAGAGGATTAAAGACACCTTAGAAGAGGAGCGCAAACATTTAGAAGAGTTTAAGCTCTTAAGCGATAAAAATCTACTTAAACTCAGGAATTGTATCGAAGAGGAAAGGTATGACTTCAAAGACAAATTGTTGACTTTGGAGAGGGATGTCGTCAAATGCAAGAAAGAGAAGGAAGAGTTGAGAGAGAAATATAAACAATACGTTTCGATTGCAGATAAATTGCAAACAAAACTCAGTGAAATGAAAGACAGACCAAAGCCTGAGTCCAGTCATCAAAAGTCTAGTCAAGTGATGGCGTCGGCTATCGTTTCGGCTGAAAATTATAGTCAGTTGAAAAAAGAGCTCAAACTTATGAAGAAAAGGCAGAACCAAATGTCAAATCTATTAAACTGTTCCTTCGATTCGACGCATTGTAAGGAACTGTTGGATAAAGAATCTCATCCCTAGTCTTGCAATAAATTATTTTTAAGTTATCAAAAATTTTATACTTTTTGTAAGAAATTGCAATTAATTACAATTTTCATCGCATTTATCTATAAATTCATTAAACAATTCATTACTCTTTGAATCGATTCTTGAATTCTCAAAGAATTCTTATATCAAATAAATCGGAAATATTTAATATATTTGAAAATTACATTATGGAAAGGAATAATGAAAGGGAGTAATGGTTTCGAAACAAACCTAAATCCAACTTAAAATTGCAGAGAAATAAGTAACTCCAGATTCTACATCAAAAAAAGCTTTTGAATTGTCAAATCAGAACTTATCTAGGACATACCAAAGAACGGCGAGGGTTCAATTTCACAATGTTTTAATTATCACCAATCGATTGAGCATGAGCATTAATTAGTTATAATCGATGTATCATTTTTTCAGTAATGAATTGAATTTTCGTCTTTTAAAAACTATGGAAAGCCGTCGAACTTATTTGGCAAGGTCAAATTCGTTTAAAGTTGTCCTTGACGAGTCAACGACGACTTCTCCAAATTTCATTTACCTATTTCTCAATATTATTGTTAACGTCAATGGAGTTGACATTTAGACCGAAAAATGTATAATAGAGACGGTTTGGTCACCAGTTGATTGACACCACTTTTATTTGATTTTATTGAGACTTTTCTTTACATTGAAGTCAAACATCAGATTCTTTAGTGTTTATTGAAAAAGGAAAAGAATCTTTAAAATTGTCAATTAAGGTATCAAATCTCGAAGAGATGTGCAAAGGATACCAAAATGTAGCATTCACATTTTATTTTTTGAGAGTTTCTTAAGAATTTGCAGATATATTATGTCATTTCCTTTGTTCTCTCCGGAAATAAATGGATTTAGCTAGAACATTAACAACTGGACTCATAAATGCCAGCTTGATAAAGGAATGTGCGTCGGATCACCTAAGAGTTAAATAAATGACATCACTTGCAAACGGTCTCAAACAGTCAGATACTAAAGGGATTTGATTATGTTTTCCCTTCAACTGAAAGGAATGAAAATATGCTGAGTTCTCACTTCATTGATGCGTTACTCATCTAATTAGAAGCCAACGATTTTCATTCAAAATAAACAACAGTTCAGAGAACTATAAATTAATGAATTTTAGATCCGTTTCAAGTGTTGAAGACATTCATTAACTTTATTTTTGAAGAAAAAAATATTTTCAGTTTTCAATACATTTTTGAGAAAATTACAGTAAAATACAGTTTTCATAGAACTTACGGCTATTTTATGTGAAAATATTCAAAAACCTTCCGAATAATTCATATTTCTCTTAATTATAACATTTGAATACATTATAAATACAAATATAAATATCTAATAAATAGTGAAAATTGTCCGAAAACAAGACAAATGGTATAATAGAGTAAAGTTGTAAGGTCAAATTGATGAAATCTTTGTTCATTATTATAATTAAGACATAACAATGCGGTTATCAATTAATTTAATGAATGGATAAAATAAATATATGATTGACTTAAATGGGGTATAAAATTGGAAGTAATTGTGAGGTTTTATATTAAGTTAATTGTTTTCCAATGACTAGAATCGTTGCTTTCATTTATTCGATTCTTGACATTCAATTAACACAATTTGTGCTCTGATTCACTCGTCTGATCCATAATCTTGGAATGTTTTGCAATCGATTGGAAAGTATTGCGAATGTCTTATACAGAGGACCACTATTTTTCACAACAGTTTTTTGGTCCTTCCGATTATTTTTCTCAATTATCGGTTGATTTCAACATTTAATGAGTATTTGTACTAAAAATATATGAATAGTGGATGTGCAAGATTACAAACAAGGTTGGAATAACACTGAAGTTTTCAAAATAGAAGTTCCACTTAATGTCTACCAATTAGTCTTCGGTTATTACTTGAGTGAGAAATAAAAGGCTGTGCCTTCCATTTCCCGTATTTTTTTTCATTGTGTACACAACTATTTTAGATGATGTGCTGTTCAATAGAATGGCCTAATTTTGAAATTCTTGCACAGCTTTGGTTATAAATTAACTTATTTCCATCCAATTAGTCATTAGTGAAGAATTGGTGTTCCCTTTAATATCGATAACGAATTGTTTTTTCTCTTCATTAGAGAAGATTTAGAAGCGATCGGAGATCTTCTCAGTCGGCGGACTATAACCCGTGTGAGTTAAGCGACTGATTTGCGTCATCTGTTTTGACGACAACATCGGATTGTTTCGAAAAGTCATAAAAACATCTTTGAGATCAGCCTAAAGACACGACATTTGATAATTTTATTATTCAACAAATTTGAAAAAAAAAATCAAATTTTCTTCGCATTATTTGAAGCATAAAACTCATCGAAAAGAAATTGTTATTTGAAAACATTATCTTTCCTAATAAAAACATACTTATGCCTCAGAAAACTGTGCCGGTATATGAAAGACAAACACAGATTATGTGGTTTTGTGTGCGATATAGCAGTAGTCTAGACTCAAGATCTTTTATGCACTCTTTTTCCATAGAAGATATATTTTGCATTAGATTTACAAAATTTGCGTAAAATCTTAGATTAAAATCTAAATACCCGGAAAATATTTGACTAAAAATATCATTAGATTTAAAGCAAATTGTTTTCAGTAAAATACAAACACAAACAAAAAATTTGATTGAAGAGTGAAAAACGATGCAATACTTACTCTGAAACTTTTACTCATAAACGAATAAATAATGGGATTGACAAACGAGTTAGCCATCGCCAACCTGAGCACAAATAGCAAAATTAAGGTCAAATTATGAGTTGGATAAGTTATCGAAGAATTAATGATTTTTCAAAAGAATTTATTATTTTTGTTAATTTCGCATAAATTTTGTCATTTATTTCAGCCTTCATTTGATTAAAGATTTCAATTGATTCCGAGCCGAGTATTACTGACTTTCAATGAATTTTAACAAAAGAAAACCTAAGAAAACTTTTTTTTAAGCCAAAGTGAAGTATTTTTGATTAAATTATGTCTTTATTTCTGACAATTGTTTTTCTTTGAATTTTCGTCATTTCTCAGAATTTCAAATATCATTCAAATCCTCAAATATTGAGTCAATTTTTAGTCTCATTCCTCGAATATGTCTCATATTTTTTAGTTAAAATGGTTACAAATGTCGATTCAAAATTGAATTTTTGGATCAAAGGATTTGTACGACAAATAAATGACTGAAATATAACTACAGCCAAAGCTCGTTAATACGAACCCGCTTAAGACGAATATCCCGATAATACGAACAAACTGAGAGAAATAGTTGGTTGGTTTGCCTATACTTTCAATTTTAAAATCCTCGCTTAATACGAACTCTCGTTAATACGAACGAAAACCTGATGCAACTGACTGTTTGCTTTAACGAGTTTTGACTGTACTTTAACGATACATAAAAATAACTGAAATATCGATCATTCGGTCGATTATTGTCATCAAAATAAACGTTTTATTGTGGACTCAAATAATGAGTTAATACGATATTTAAGTTATTATAACAATAAAAGTGCGACAAATGGTTGTATACTAACCAATGGCAGAAGAAAAAGCCGCTCACATATCGGTAATAACTGAAGTTATCGTAGAGTTTGAAGAGATCTGGCACAAATACCAATAATAACATAAAAATCTTGATTGGAAACCAACAGATAAAGAATACAATGACCACCGCCACCAACATTCTTATAATCTGAAAAACACATCAATACATATTTTTTAGAACAACTGGAAATGAACTTGATTACTTAAGAATTAAGTTAATATGTTGCAACTACAAGTTACACAGTGTTGAAGGTTATTTGATTAAATGGTTTGACCAACATTAAGTATGATTTCTTAGTCTAATATCTAGAGTATACAAAGTATACGAAGTTTGTAGACTCGAATCTTAGCTTATTTGCAAGGGTATATTTGCAAATTATTCAAAACCAATAAAACCTATAACAGAAGAATTAGATTTAATAGAATATCTGTAAAAATATTACGACAATAAAATAAAAACTTGAAAATATTTGAATTAAAATTTTGAAGAATTTTTGAACCGTAAATGTAATCAAAAACGAAGTTTTCTTATAATAAATTCAGAGAATATAATGAATTTAAGAAAAACTTTTATGGCTTCGAGTTTTCAATTTTATTAAAGT
>JAQFXL010000601.1:0-18629 GCA_034693445.1 Edwardzetes edwardsi
CTAATAGGCATGATCTTTGACGAAAAGGTCCTGACCAGCAGCCGCTCCCACCAAACCACCTCCATATTTGCCAAGAGCGGCCTCACTGTTAGCCTGCAATAAAATTAATATAAAAGAGTGAATAATTGAGAGATAAATATATTATTTGTATTAATCGAGTCATCAGACGAATGACTTCCCAATAGTTTCGTTAATTTAAAGAATACACAAAATTAGTGTTTTAATAGACATTTGTGTTAAACACCTATTTATACCTAATTTTGTAACTGAATGCGAATTGAAAGTGAGATTAGTATTTATGCTGTTCAAAGAAATTAGAGGTCTGAGAGGCCAAAGTGGTGAGAGAGCCAGCAGTGTACTGGCCTTTTGATGCTAAACCATTCGCCTGAGTATTCAATCATTTTATTTCCTAAAGTTTTCATCCAATGGAGAGTTATATCAAAGTTTACTTACTTTTGCTCTTTTGAGGAACTCGTCCTGTCCTGCCTTTATGTTCTCTTTCTTAGCGCCCCAGCCTTTGATAGCACTGGCCTGAAGAGCTCGACCGTAGCTGAAAGTCAGAGCCCATGGCTTTTTGGCCGGATATTGATTGATTGCACTCAAATTAATTGACGCCTCCTCTTCAGACTGTCCGCCCGATAGGAAGACAACGCCTAAAAAGATAGTCATTTATTGAATGTATAAAATGAAGATAAACTGATTACAAACCGGGAACAGCCGCTGGCATTGTTCGTCGCAGAGCAGTAACGGTGGCTCTGGCAACGTCTTGAGGCTGGTACTTTTTAGAGCAGCCCTGACCAGCGGTTACCATATTGGGCTTCAATAGAGTCCCCTCCAGATAGACGTTGTGGTCACTCAATGCCTTGTAAACTGCGGCCAAAACCTTTTCGGTGACCTTTTGGCACCTCTCGAGATCGTGATCGCCATCGGGTAAGATCTCGGGCTCAACAATCGGAACAAGTCGTGCCTTTAAGACATTTTTATTATATTTTCAAATTAATTAGAAGTTATGTCAAACCTGTTGACAACACGACGCATATCGGGCCAAAACATTTGCGTTTTCGAGGATAGCCAGCGGTGAGGGTTCGTGTTCCCGAATCTTCAGAACACAACGCCATTTTGCGAAACGGCAGCCGTCTTTGTAGTACTGTTCACATCGCTTCTGGAGATCATCTAATCCTTGAGTAGTGCACTCATCGTTGGTTCCCATCAAAGGAACGACTCCGGTATCGACTTTAATGCCGGGAATAATTCCTCTCTTCTTCAAGACTTCGACGAAAGGAGTGCCCGAATCGTCCTTTTGGTAAACAGTTTCGTGGAATAAAATAACGCCCGAAATATAATTATTCATCTCTTCGGCTGAAGTGAATAACAACTGTCTGTACTGTCGGCGCAATTCTTCGTCATTTGTAGCTCCAATCGCTTCCAACCTCTTACCCATAGTTCCTGAATAGATAAATGGTTTGAACCGATAATTAAATTTGTTTGCAATCAAATACCAGTGCTCTCATCGGCGGCTAATATCCCTTTCCCTGGAGCGATGATGGCATTGGCCGTAGCTCTCAGCTCATCTTGTACATCTTGGGGCAGGTAATTAATATGTGCCATCGCTTACAGATATGGTTGAGACTGAAATCAAAACAAATTTTAAATATCAATCGGATATCAAATGTATGAAAATTTATTTAAAATTTTATTATAGACGACAAAAGTTTAGGAAATATCGCATTTGAAGGAAATTCGTATCCTATCTATCAATTCAATAATATATTGGACTCAATGCGAGCCTTTTGACGAGTATTTCACTCAAAAACATACCCAAAGAAAGTTTGAAACAGAAATTAAAAATTGTTTGAATCTAATTCTCGAGAAGACTGAACAGAAGTGACAGAAAGTCTGAGCGACAGTAGTCTTATAACTTTGAGAATAATCGGTAAAATTCCATTTGTTTGTCAGCCAATAGACTCAGTGCTCAACTCTAAGCCAACTCTAAGCCAATCCGATTCAATGATTTTCTCTATACTTATCAAAAAATCCAAACTAGACTTGACTTTGAGATAAACACCAAATTTGACATTTGAATTGAAATTGTGGTTCATATTTGTCGGCCATTTGTCGACTCATTCATATATTTGATATCAAAGTATTAATTCCTGTAAATCTTGAGAATATTTTTAATAAAAAGATTTTACATTAAATCTTTGAAATTCAGGAATAAATAGATTCTGTGATAAACCGGTATATTCTTTGACAGACATAATTCAGACAAATATGAGCCCAAACTCCACGACTAATGTAAAACATATAATAAACTACTTGTTTTCGGCTGTAATCAAATCTAATCAATAAGAATGTGATTTATATAACTCAGGAGTAAATAAGTCTCGAAAAGCAATTCAGTCTACAGAACCCAAAACTCAGCATAAATTACGGCATTCAATAAATCGATTAACAATTTGGATTGAATACAAAGTGGGCCAAAATTAATATACATTTTTACTTTGCAAGTTTAAAAAAACCAAGTCTTTATTCATAATATTTTCAAGGCTAATGTCAATGAGTTTGAAAGTCACTGAATATGAACTCAATCTATACTAAAATTTTAATCAATTAATCTAAACATTAATTAATTTCAACCATTGAATCAATTCTTTGTTCACTAATCTAATGAGAAATGCATTTACACTCACATTAGTTAACATTAATATTAGTTTTTATAAAATAATTTCAAAATATTAATCAAAGTTATGACAAATTGAAAGAATAAATATTCAAACAATTGATTAAAATATTGATAAAAGAAAATTATATGATATTTGAGACAATTTTAGGCTAAAATATATAAAATGTTAGTATAAATGAAATAAAATGATCGGAAAATACCTGATTAGTTGATTGCGAGTTATAACCGGTTGATGATTGTGTGCGACCTTAACGTCCTTCGGATAGACTGTGCGCCGGCTCTCAAAGTGCTTCTCTGACTCTGTTGTAGACTCAGTCGACTCAACCATATTCTCAATAATGTAAACCTTCCAACAATTACATCATTTTTACTCCCTTTCAGGGAAATTATGAGAAATTGGTGCAATGTAATTGTACGAGCAATAAAGAATTTTTAGCTGGATCCATTATTTCTGTTTTCATTCGCAGTTTTCACTTTAATTTTCTTAAACTAGTCAGTACTTTGAATCAGGAATCTTTGGATCTCTAAGGAAGGTTAGCTGACTTTTTTTAAATACCCTGGATTATTGGGTGCTCGCAAAATAATTTTGAACAAAATATCTGCTAAAAATGAACTTAAACCAAATTGACGACAATTTTATTAACAGCTACACTGTAAATCAAAATTGCTAGATTCAGCCCCAAAATTACCATTTCGGTCGGAATTTATCCATCATCTTATCCCCTGATTCCCCTCCTAGGATTTTTACTAGGAGACTATAGTCTTTACTTTAATACTGTAATTTTCTCAAATATATGCTAACGCCAGTGGAGTCTCTCTCTCTCTCTCTCTCTCTCTCTCTCTCTCTCTCTCTCTCTCTCTCTCTCTCTCCTCTCTCTCTCTCTCTCTCTCTCTCTCTCTCTCTCTCTCTCTCTCTCTCCCATTATTGTTGTAAATTTAAATGTTGTTGTGCTGTAAAAAATCAAAATTTGGCAAATAATGATTTATTGGGACTTTTGAGAGGGGACAGGGTGATTTTGGGTTATTCATTGAATATTGACTCTTTTTCGAGACCTTTATCCATGTAGAGCGTTTTTGACTGGAACAATTATTTACTTGAGAGACAGAATTGCCTCCAAATATGAGATAAAATGGTTTTATTTCTGTTGGAAATTTCTCGATTGAACCCAAACTTATCAGAAAATCAATACTCTTTTCACTGATTCTCGGAATTTTGAATATGAATTCAATTGAAAACATCGATTGGTTGGAAACTTTTGAAGAAAGGCTATTCTGTTACAGTGCTATCACTTTCGAGAATATCAGAAATTATTTATTTATTGATTCAAATGTTTTCTAAACGAAATTTTCATGAATTTAAACCTCAGGGGAAGAATGTTTTTTGTGTAAAGGGGCTGACATGAACACAGTCTCGTAAACTAGGTCAACAATTATAGAGAAATTCTAAAGTCCAGAATAAGCTGTTTGCGTCTAACTATGATTTATCGCTTAAAACAATCCATAAAAACAAATCAAAGAAAGCAAAAGACAATTCAATTAAAGATTTTTATTAATGCATTACTTAAATTCAAAATCTTTCCACACATTAAGCTCTCAATCTTGCTCATTCATTAGCTTTATCAAGAGTGCAATTTACACATCAATTATACAAATTGAATATAATTATTAGTATTAATAACAATGAATACAAATATTTCAAAATATGGTTTAAGAGATATAATTGTAAATAATATTCTTGTTTTCAAAAATATCGATAGTTTTGACTCAAATTCTTCAAAGAGATAAACAGTTTTTATAAAAATGTTTTTCTAATTGTTCTCATATTTTGATAATTGTTGTGATAATGACATCAATATATATATGTATATATAATATGGTATAATATATAGTATATAACAATAAATTAATACAAACTTAATACAAATAAGAAGTCATTAAATAATTGAAATAATGTTTTAAATGGAAAATAATTTCCTTATTTAAGAAATTAATCGTTTGATTATTGACTAAACAAATTGATTGGTCTTTCAATGATTTGAATTTTGCACCGAATATATGGCCACTGATTGTTGTTTAAAGAAGATTAAGTCCCGACACAATTTCACTGACTTTGGAAGAGCGAAGTTATCGAATGTTTTGTTCCGGAGTTTGGTTCGAGTTTGGTTCGGCTTCGTTATACTCATCCATTTGTTTTGATGAAAGGATTGCATATTCTTCGTGAGATATTTGTTCATAAAATTCATTCTGCTTTTCATAATCACCGAAAGCACTATAATCTGCCAAAAGAAAGAAAGAGATGATAATCGAAAAGATCATTGAAAAGAGCTCTCAAAACAGAATTGATTAAAGCTCCTCAACTTAGGGAAGGGCTTTTCCCAAAATTGTATCCTAGGGGGTCAAGCCATAAAATCGGCCACGGCCTTAAGTGCACATTTTGTTAAAAGTCAAGGTTCTGCATCTACAAGGTTAATTGAAAATGAGGCCTTAAAAGACGCCTAGCTCAATTTGCCAAGCGCAACAACTAGCTCAATCGTTCAGCCAATAAACTTTTAGATATTCAAAGTATGACAACAAAGAAGAGAAAACTTGTGTTGAGTTTCTTAAGCTCTAATGATCTTTGAGATAATCCTAAGCTTTGAAGTATAGGTTCTAAAAATAAATGAATATAATTACCGGTAATATTTGGCGATCGATTTCGATGACTTCGAGGACTGGGAGACCTTGTTTTGCGTCGAATGACTGGTGATGGGGAACGAAACCCCGATGAATGAGAAAGACATTCGGGATCTACACTATTCAATGTTTCGGTTGCCGGTGAACTTATCGATGGAATGCTCGGTGAACTCGAATTTGAGGCGGGCAGAGTGTTGGAAAACCAGGCGCCTGATTTCTTCCACATCTAAGTATGAATTCACATCTTATATTAACTTGCTTATTTTGATCTTAATTGAAGGTTATGTCAATTAAGGATCTAAGTTCTATCCTATGACTTAATGAATAATTAATGCCCCTTGTAATTTCAGACTTCAATTTAGTTTATTTAATTTGATCACAAAAGTCTTAATCAATTAAATGATGTTATTCTTGACAATTGTTGACTGATCGACAATAATGTCTTGATTCTAATCATCGAGATAGAGCTCATGTATATATTAAATGGAACATATTTCTGTTTTATTATCAAGCTCATTGTGAAAATGATGAAATATTTAAATTATATACTTCTCTAGTTTCTGAGCATATTTTGCACAGCCATAATGTCTCGTTCTCTGGATTCAAAGTGTCGACTCCGCACTTATTGCATACCAACTGAAACAGTGAAATGAAAAAAACCTTAAAATAGTTTTCAAAATATTTTGATTTATAAGTTTAGACTTAAATTTTGTGAAACAAATATATATTTTATTTTGATTTAATTGAGAGCTTATCTCACTATCGGTTGACTTTAAGCAACGAATTGATTGATTGCATTCAAAATCAATTTATGTATTCCTTAGTTTTGTCATTCAATTCATTGTCGGCTGTATTGTGAAGTGTAGTCACAACTGATTTATTGTTTATTTCAGACCGTTTTCAGACTCTTTGCTATAATTATATTCTTTTAAATCTCAATATGACTTTAATTTATATTAAAATGTCACCGCTTTTGAAATAGAGATAATTTCACTTAAACTTGAGAATGGTTCAATCAAAACCTAGGCAACCAAGTTTACAGATTGATAGTAAATCATTAATATAAATGAAATACAAATCTTTTCGAATTAATTCGATAAATAAATGTGAATTGAAAATAGTTAGAGCTTCAGCCATATCTGAGATAATCGATCAAGTTAAACTACAACCTAAAAAGAATGCATTTGCTTGGATATGCCATGGTGAAGCAAAAATGATTCTAATTTACAATTATTATTGTTTCCAAACTATTCCGAACTTAATTAACGGGTAATGACTCAGATTTTGAATATTCTTTCCAAACAATTAAATATTCAAATTCACTAAAAAGAGTAAAAATATTGACAGAATAAAAATTTCAAATATTCAACATTTTATGAAAAAACTAAATTAATTTTTCAAAAGAAATGTAAAAATTGGTAATAATCACAGAATTACTCTTTTTTATATTTCTATTGAAAAATATTTAAATAATGAATAACTATTTTTTGTGTTTTTAGTCATTTTCATAATATTTTTTTTATCATAACTATATGTAATGATAGAATAAGAGAGATAAACTTATGAATGACCATAATAGTTTTTTTATAAAGCAGTCGCAAAGCTCAAGTAATGCAAAGAATTAAATAATAAAACTACTCTTTTATGGTTACAAAATCGAAGAGTTCTGGGAAACATCTCACTCTTCTTCTCATTTATATTCAACCAAAATCTCTGAATAAGTAGTTTACTGGCGAATAATTAATCAAACTTGGTTGTTCTACGTTTTTTAATATTTAATGAAACATAACATAAAATTAATTTCTGAGTCGATAAACAAAATTCAATTAATAAAAGCAAAGTTTTTACTTCTAGTCCTTAAGAACCAGGTATTCAGTTTAAACAGCAGGTCTTCTCAATAATAGCGGGATAACAACAAATGGACTCAAATTAAATGACAGCCCAACAAAACACAACCAACAGAAGTAAACACTTTTTGGATAATTAATTTGAGTGAAATAATGAGTGAGGTAACAATTACTGGATTCTTACTTTAAGACAGTCTTTGCACTGATGACCCTGAGCACCAAATATTCCGAATTGATCATTGCATAAAACACATGACGACTTGCCGTCCCCCTTGGCGTTCCTCTTCATGTTATTCAATCTCTCCAACATTCGACTGAAATTTGATTTATGAATCAAAAGATGAGACTTTTGCAGAATAATCAACAAAATGAATGAATCGAACAAAAAGAAGAAATGAATAAACTTTTGTCTACAGAATTGTATTTTTACCCAAATTAACAAATCATTGAAAAAAATCAATAAAATGATAATTTTTTTCTTCGTTTTTTTTGCATTATATATACACTACTCGTAACAATTAAGTAAAATCTTGAAAATTTACATGATAATTGAATAAAAATCCCCGTAAAAGAATCATTTTTGATCATATGTTAACAAATAAGATATCGAAAGAAAGATTATTTATTTCACTTCAAATACATATAAAAATTACTCTGATTAAATTGAAGAGAATGAAAAGCATAGGAAGCGTTAAACAAAGGTAAAGAAAAAAGTAAGTTTACATTGATGGATTATAATAACATTGAATATGACTTCAAAATTAATTTTAATATTCGGTATTAAGTCCCGATCTGTCCGGAATAAGAGTAAAGAAAAGGTCTTTTGGTTCCATTTGTTCCTTTTAAGTATTTTTAGTATTGAACCAAGAATTCCGTCAAAAAAATAATGATAGCTCCAAGGCTCTATGGGTGTCAAGTAGAGTTGGCAAAAGTAAATTTATCAAGAAAATTTCCTTAGAAAGTTTCTAGAAAATTTCTCTTTAGTAAATTTTCCGAGAAATTTCATTTTCACGAATAGACCACAATTAAAAGAGTTTAAAAGTTTTCAACAATTGTTTCAAATATAAATTATAAAAATTTATCGTTTTATAAAATAAAATTGATACAACATATCTGAGTGAATGGGATGTACACTACATAATAATATGAGATTAGACATCATTTATGAATGAAATTTCAGCGCCATTTTGGTAAAAACACGTCGTGTTGTAACATATAAACATAATATAATGTATATCCCATAGAATCTACGTATAATACAATGTTAACTAAATGAATAAATAAACAACATCGTGGAAAAACTAAAATATTTGGCCGACTCTTTATAATGTACATCCCATAGGGTGAATTTACCGATAATTTTCAAAAATATAGAAATTTGCCAAATTCAGTGTCAAGCCAGGTAAATTCTAGAAAAGGTCTAAGGTTGATAGAGTCATAGTGGCTAAAAAAGGCGCCATCTTCACCGCAGATGGTCGTTTTCTGTGACAAATTTAGTTATAACTCGCTTTTAAAGACCAAATTTGTTTTAAATTGGATCTTTTTCAATATAATTTAGTTTATTCCGTTAGTAATCTAGTAAATTATCAAAAATAACGGAAATTTTTTTGGAAATTTCAGCCAAAATTTTGATATTCTATAAGTAGTGAAATATTTGGTCGTAAGGGGTTTTAGGTCAGCGCCTTAGCCCTGTAATAGTAATAAAGATATCATTTTAAAAGAGTATTCTTTGCTACTGAATAAAGTTTCAAATTCTAAGAAGAGCCTAGATAAATGAGCTTCAATGTTTTCACAAATAATTTATTAGAAACAAACTGTTGCAACTATCAACATTTGTTTCAATTTCAAGAAAATCGATAGAAACTGTTTTTGTCTGCATATTATCACAGGAATAAGATTTGAAACACCTTAACCTTCCGTGCGTACTGTGAAAGAAAAGTCGACCAAAAGCACTTTGAACATCAATTGAAAGTTTACTGTAGAAGAAACTTAAAAAAATATTTCAGCAATGCCTTGAGTATGACTTTGGCAACAAATGGAACCAAGAATAATTGATATTAGATAGCTAATTATAATTAAACTAATTATTTGCCGATTATTTGGCCACAATTCACACGAGCTTTTAAGTAAAGTCTTAAGCAATACTTTTCAAAATAACGTCTGCTTAACAGTAATGCTCGAAGCCTTTGCACATAAAATATTTGGAACGCCTGCGCACACGTTAATTGCTCTGCTTATAGTATTAGAGAGTGTTTCGAAATCTTTCCTGCAGTGCTGACCTATTAATCGGTCACAATACACAAAGTGTGAGTTTTCATGGTACACGCAAAGGGTTAAGTATTTACCAGCTCTTCACCAGTCCTTCCACTTTAGAAAATGTTCAGATAAGGTAGCAAGGCAACAAAATACATAGGAGACGGGTTGAGAAAAATGTGGTTATTTTCGGACTTAATTCAGTTTAATCATTTCAGAGATCATTGTCTATATAGCGGAAAACTCAGTGGAGGGTAAATCAAAAAAAAATTCCTCACTTAGAAAGTTGGCTGTAAAATAATGTTCAAAGATTTTAAATTGAATTTCGTGTGAATGTAACAAATTAAACTAATCAAATATTGAACATCTAGCTTGATCATTGAATTGCCAATAGAAATAAAAAGACGTATGTGAAATAGCTGAAAAATAGAAGTGTGGTATAAGTGTGGTATAAGTGTGGTAGCTCACTTTATCCTTTCACTTTCATTTCGTTGAGTTTGTTTGGCCTTATTTAGGACTTTAAGAATAATCGCTTTTTCAGATTCATTGATCGGTTCTGTTTTGACAGAATTATTGTTGAGTTGAGTGGTTTTGACGGACCAACCTGTCTCCAATCTATAAGTAAAAGCCACTTTGTAATCAATATTTGAATAAAACATTAAAGAAATATGTCACAAATCCATAGCAATAATCATGATGAACTTACCTAGCTCTTAGCGTTAATTCTCGATCGTTCGGACAACTCCATGAATTTTTTGGTTCCATTATACAATTCAATTGACTTTAATTCAATTCATTCAAAATTTGATTGAAATTTTCAAAACAACTGAAAATTACAAATAATTTGTGAGAAAATTAAATGGAAAGCAAATGACCAGTCATTCAGTGTTTGCCCCCGAAATCATTCTTCACAGTAAAGTCCATTATTGATAGGAATGCGATTCAAAAATATACTGATTTTATGATAAGTTGTTTGCAATGAATGTCTAAAAGAAAACTGAATTATAACTTAAGAAGAAATAAAATAAAACATTGAAAGAAAATATTCTGACGAAAGTGTTTGTTAATAAATAACAGGATGAATGACTGTTCTAACGCCAGTATTGGTTAGTTTATAGCACTTGCGTTACACAGACTCTCAGTTCAAAAGCAAACACTATTTACACAACTCTTATCATCAAACCATAGCTTCTAAAATAGCGGTACCTTTGAATCGATTGCACCGAAAATTCTAACAAATCTAATGTTTTTATTAACCATTGAAGTGATTCTGCGATCGATTTGAAAGTTTTGATGAAAAAGAATTATTCAGATGTGATGTGAGAAATGCAAAATTGCGTCAAACTATAAGTGCCTTAATTTGTGAACCAATTAATAAACTAAATGTTGAAATTTTAAGTACCAAAACGAGTGATATTATAGGACTATTGAAACATCAAGTATTAAAATATTTGGAATATTCAAGTGATGGATGAAATCAATGCTATGAAAAGCAATTCTAAAGCGAAAGAGCGCTGTTCTTGCCTTTCAATCAACGAGGATATCATTCTTTTTGGAGATCCGGTCCGTCGATGCAAAGATTGTTTTAAAGTAATTAAAAATTTATTATTTCAATCAAATAATCTTATCTTTCAATTTAAACATTTCTAATTAGAAAAGATTTAAATATTGTTTGTTAGTTAACAAGCACAAATAATCTTCAGTTAAATGCCTGATTTGTGTATAGCAGGATAATCCGATACAATGCAATCCAACACTAAGTATTCGTTGTTGAGATAAATTTTTGTTTCATTTGAAAATCATTTAATTACAAGATTAGTCTATAAACATGAAAGTGCAATTTAAAAATGTCCAGGCAGAGTTGCCAAAAACGACCTTGTGAATTATCAGAAATCGAGCTAGTTTATTTTTTTGTTCTGTTGTACATTTTATCAGACCATCAAATTCTGAGATAGACGTCGAGTCACCTTGATTAATTTCTCTGAATTCGATTTTTGTATATAATTTTGGAAAAAACGAAAAATTAGTCAAATTATCCAAAAATACAGTAGTGATTAAATAGTGATTAAGTAGTGATTAAGGTAGAGCTGAACCTAAAATTACCCATCCAATTTTGGAAAATAATCACACTCTTGAACACTCAAACGATACCATTTGAAAAAATTGTAAACTGAAGTACGGCAGCAGTTTTAACAGTAATATGATGTAATTCAGCAAGATAAATTAGACAAAACAAAACTAGATTTAAACGAATAGTAGCTTTGATCCCCTGTTGATTAAAGTCTGTTTGATATGTTTTATCTTAAAAGAAATCTGCTTTTAATTTGTTGTTTGAGCGGAGAATTCTTCCCGTAATTAAGTTCTTCGAATTAATTCGAATCAAATTTATTAATATTTAAAAAACTTTTGAGCACTGATTCAAATGTAAAAACTTTGAAAATAGCGTTTTACATGATATCGATGATAACTTCAGGCAGTCATTGTTTGTTAGCCTTCGGACAAATCGAATACTTGTATTGTTTAAATATGTAATCAATCATTGCCTGAAGTTATTACCTAAACGGCTGAAGTATTGTTGGAATCGCACTGATGTGGCAGAAGTTATTTTGGAAAGTGCTCAAAAGCTTTCTTAAATGGCTGTATATACCGTTTCTGGTGACATAAAACATGGTCTTATAAGTTATCTGGTGCTTTTTTGATCAGTTGTTGCGGTTACCATGGTCTTCTAAATCATTTATAAGAACATCCTTCATAGCCAATGATATAAAAATATAAAGCATTGAAGTTATAAGTGATTCAATGCAATGACCGGTTGTTTTAAACAAATAAAATGCAATTACTTTCGATTAAATTGATTTAATTAAACAAAAGGTTTTTACGTTTTGTATTCTGTAAATCATTGTCCCAAATAACAAAGTGATGTAATAATGACTCAGATGATGGGCAGTTGCTATGGTATTCCAAATCATCTATAAGACCACCCTCTCAACCGATGACTTATAAGGCCAGGATGTTTTATGTCACCAGAAACGGTACAACTGATTTGGTTAGATGTAAGGTCTTCTGTAGCACTGTTTGTCGATTAATTGATGCAAGCAATTGAAGTTAAAATATATATATAATATAACTTGGATGTTTAAAGACCTTGACGCATCTGCACAAGGACAGACAAGGGAAAAAGTAGTAATTTTTCCTGGTCTCGAAAATTTTGAACACCTTATGAGAAAAGTTGGATCAAACGATCATTTGTACAATTAAAAACGAAATTCAATTGGATCGAGCCAAAAAATTGATTTGTGCCTAATATTTGGCAGTTTTGTCCTATCTTTCATCCTTTGTGTTGACTAAACTTGTCCACTTGTTTCAAAAATCATGATTTATTGAGCTTTCAATTCTTTTATTTTATTCTATTAAAATGGGTCCAATTTCACCCTGAACTCTCACGCTTTCTATTCACAGAAATAAGCGAAATTATGATCTTGCTTATTAAATTAACTATTATCAGTGAAAAGAGAAGACTAGAATTTTTTTATATCATTTTGTTTATTGTTTTTAATTAAAATAATTGTTTTTTACAAAAACATTGTATTAATATTTCAAACAATTTTTGCGACTAATTTTTAAACAGAATTTCATTAATTGTTCTCAAATTTAAAGTCTGTTTGTAGTAAATGTGGTGACAAATGCAGTGCTAATGATTCGCAATGGATGTGCAATATTTGTTCTGAGGCCAGAGAAGTAAGTGGATTGTATTGATTTATTTTGTTTATTAAAACCTCCAATGCTTTTGTTTGCAGCTCTGGAAGAAGTCTGGCGCTCTGTATACCAATTCTTTTACCAAGACCTGTCCTAATGTGAGAATTCCATCCAATGATTTGGCCATAAGTGCAGAACGAGAGTACGTTTCAGGTATTGCTTTACTTTTCTCTATTATTTGAGTTGCAATCCGAGGGTTTACATCCGGGCCTCTAATATATTGAAAATCACTTTTATAATCGATTATATTATATCTGTTTTTATGATAAACTCTTTTGATATGCAATCGTCTGAAAAGTTATGAAAATGAAATTCCTTTGAAGTAAAACACGAGAAATGAAATGAAAGAAAATTTCTTTAAAACAAATATTTTTGAGACAAATATTTGTTACATAAGACGAATGCAAAACACGACTCTATATTAGTATAGGTTTGAAATGTAAAAAATGCAAAATTGTTAAGAGAAACGAATTTGTTTGGCTTCGGTTATTAGAAAGTATTTTCGGTGATATGAACCTATATGGGAGGTCTGACTGTCAAAGATATGAGAGCGCTGTATGAAGAACTCCTTTTCCTGTTGCGCTCAAAAGTTGTCACATTGGGCTACAGCTGGACGTAGACTAAGAGAAACACAAAACTAATATATTATAACTCACACACTATTGACTTAAGTATAGTATTACTTGGGGTGCACTGCCTTCTATCGCATCGTTAAGGATGACTCGGATGGCACTAAATATATGGGACTGGAGTCAGGCCAAACAAATCGTAAAACATTATTTGTCTGGACTGTACTGTCGTTATGTCCCATCACTAACACTAAGAACTTTATCTGTCAGACCATAACATTATCTGCAGATCGTTCGACAAGTTATGTAAGCCTAAGAACACAACGATCTGGACATTAGCTATACTTAAACAAAAGATCTTTACAATTGATAAGTGAATTAAACACTAACTTATGTGTCGTCCTTTCAGTACACGACCTGATAAGCAGTTCGGACAACAACTCTAACCGATCGGTGTCTTTATGGCAAAAGTTGTCGGACACCGCAATGAGAATCAGTGATGAAAATCATTTGACTGCCAACTCCTGTGAGTCTGACTCGTCGTCACCTCTCAGACCAAACGGAAATGACATTAATGTTGAGCGACCTATTCATCCAAAGTTGTGGTCAACGAATGCCATTCTTGAGATGAAATGTCTTTGGGATGAGTTTAATGAATTGGGAACCGAAATGATTGTGACGAAAGCGGGCAGGTATGCCAAGTATTGCTATTCCTTTCCAATTATAATCATAATTAACCTCCAAATAGTCTTTACTATCAATGAATTATGTGTTTGACTCGAGCTTATAGTTTAAAGTCTGAAACCCAAAGTTATTCCAGACTTTTGATGCATAGCCACGGAATTCAGTGATTTTTTAAAGGAATACTAAACCATGTGTTTCCATATCTAATGGCAGTCCTAATGGCATCTCATTTGTCAATGACCCCTATAGGTGACAAGTGTGTCATTAAATTGCCTTCGAATGCATACAGAGCTTAAGAATCACACAAAACCACATTCGCTCCCAAACCCAAACTGTTTCTCAAACAGCACACAATCTCTAACTTATTCATAGCCCTACTGAACACTACATCTCATATATCCATTCGCTGTGTGACTGTAGGCGCTGTGCAGACACGGATTGATGAGAGAAATTTGAGATTCGCCACAAAATCATGTCCTGAAAATTTTCAAATCAAATCAATTTATAATGACGTTTATTGTCTGTAATGTCTTTAAAATTAATTAATAATTTTGTTGATCTTTTGCACCGAAACTGAGATTCATTTCTACTCAGACATGACATCAGAATTCTGGCTAAATATTCTCAAACACTTGAAAACATATGAATGGATTTAGTGATGATCGCAAGTCATCTATCATTTTATGTCTTTTTGACACTTTGCATGAAACAAAAAACAAAATTCCAATCCGTTTATGTCTTATGTCTACACAAAAGCTTTCAACAAATTTAGTTTAAAAATCTTTGCTTTCGATTCGACACCAAATTGAAAATATTCTTAAAAAGCCTCAAATTGGAAAAAAGTGATAAATAGAAAAAATTTAAATCAATTTTCTGATCGTTACATAAATTGTTGAAAATTATTGAAGGCCAGGGACTGAAAGACGACATGGATGTCAGAGGGATAGGCAATCTGTGTTATCGCACATATTATTGAATGGCAATTGTTTAAAGAGAGTAACGTTTGAGTAGAAGTTGTTTTTGTTGTCAACCGTTTAATTTATTCGTATCAAAGAATCAGTAAATGTGGTTCACATAAATACGAAGAAGTGCTTAAGTGATGGTATCTGTGAATGTTATCTGTCTAACATCAATGTCTAACTACGGATATAAAGTAATTCAAATGATTATAATATATACAATTTGATTGAGTGGGAGTCGAGTCGACTAAATATATTCAAAGAATATTTGCAGAACAACTCAATTCTTTCACAAAACCTACTTCTTAGGAGTTATTAATTGGCAAAACAATTGCTTACATTTGGTTAAGACAGGCATCTGTAGAGATAACTGTAGGACAAGATGGGAAGGTATGCCTTGATACTAACAATTTGGATTTACACAGCATTTAGCGGACAAACGACACGCTGTTCTCTTATTCAAACAAATCTTGAATAATGACGAATACAGACATAAATATTAATTTTCAAACAAATAAAGACAAATATTTTTTTTAACAGAGCATTGTCTGAAGATTTTCTTATATTTGAAAAGTTTGAATGACGGGTCAATTCAGGAAAGATTCAAAATTCAATAGGAATTATGCCTTTATTGCTACTTTTAAATAATTATTATTTGTAGAACTGATTACTCTTTTCCTATTTGTTATGTATTTATGTATTGAAAGAATTATATTAATGTTTACTCTAAAGTTGTTTCACTTTTATAATTTCATTCAACCATTTAATTCCTGGCTTTTCACTAAACCAATTGAACTCATTTTGCAATTTCACAAAGTTCAAATAAAAAATGACTGTTTTAAGCAAGCTGAAAGAGTATTCAAAACTCGAATATCTTGAGAGATAGTCTTAGAGACCATCTTCTCTTACTCATCGTATTCCCAAATATACCAAATATCGATGGAATGAGAGTCCAAAGACTATTTGTTTTAAATATTGATTTGGTATTAAATACAAATTCCTCAAATGCCTCGAATGCCTAAAATCTCTCATAATTTGATTTTATTTTGAAGTTTTAAATTTGTTTTTAAATTCAATTTTTACAAAAAAAATTATTTAGAAAACTCTGATATAAACAAACATTTTATTATTTAAATTCTTATATCAATTAATTATATTTAACTCAAATTCTTTCGGCAAATATTTTATAAGAAATTTTAATCGAAAATAGAGTAAAAATGTATTTACAGAATAAGTCGGGTATAAAATTTCGAATGAAGGTACACCAAGATGACCTATTTTTATGCAAAGAAAATCTATAGCTATCCTTTATTCATCTAGCTATCCATCTTTTATTTCTTATGAATTGTATGACAAATTAGACGTAAATATTCACTGCTTTTTCATTCAAATAGAAGAGCATTTCCAACGTTTCAAATTAAAATACGAGGAATGGATCCCAATTCTGACTATATTTTAATGATGGACTTCATGCCAGTCGATGACAAGCGATACAGATATGCATTTCATAGGTTCTGAGCAATTTTTGAAAAATTCAGTTTGAAATCTGACTAAACTATAATAAATTTTAAACTAAATCACTGTTTTAGTTCGAGTTGGGTCGTCGCTGGAAAGGGAGATCCGACTACACCGCCTAGAATTCATATGCACCCCGATTCACCTGCAAAGGGTGCACATTGGATGAAACAAGTAGTCTCTTTCGACAAGGTTAAACTAACCAATAATCAACTGGATGACAACGGACACGTATGTTGGCTCTCATCTATAGTTCAGTTTTATAACTGTTGATGTGTTTGGAATCTTAGATTATCCTCAACTCAATGCATAGATATCAGCCCCGATTCCATGTGCTATATGTTGTGCCAAAAAGCGAAGACATGACTTTAACCGAAAATTTCAAGACTTTTATATTTCCGGAGACAAAGTTTACAGCCGTTACCGCTTATCAAAACCATAGAGTAAGTTATGATAAGTCTTTCCATACAATTATTGAAGATTTTATTTTTGAGACTATTTTGAGTCAAATATTTGGAGTCATTTCGATTCAAAATTAATTGGAATTTAGAGAATTGAGTGAATGGTTGGCGTCACTGCTCTTTACGAACAAAATATCAGGATTTCAATAATATTAGTGCCAAACAGACAGTCAATTGTATTTCAAATGTAAAGGATGTAATGTGAAGAGAGAGAGAGAGAGAGAGAGAGAGAGAGAGAGAGAGAGAGAGAGAGAGAGAGAGAGAGAGAGATTTCTAACCCTTTGGTTATTCAATAACTTACAGATAACTCAACTGAAAATAGCGTCAAACCCTTTCGCGAAGGGATTCAGAGATTGTGATTTGGATGACTGGTAGGAATCAATCAAATGTCAAATATTTACTTTCAATTTCTAAATAAATATTAAAATCTCAAACATTTTTGAATTAAACCTAAGGAATGGTATGTCTGCACCGATGAATGCAAATCAACATTCGTTTGAATGGTCGTCACCTTCTTGTAATCAACAACAATACCGATCCAATGGTTCTGCGTTTTCCCACGTTATGCAAAAGTAATGCAACATTTAAGTGCCATTCAGTGCCTTTAATTAACTATTTATGTCAAACATGAGGCCAAATAATCCAAGTATTCTAAATTGTGAGCAGAAATGTTCTCAACTCTAATCAACTCTAACTGTCCAAATCATTCTTCTTCTCATATTTGACCAAAAAATTCAAATGAAATAAACATTTCCTCAAATGATAGCTCTGTTGCGAGTGATTTACATTTGGAGCCCAAAGTGTACTTAAATTATTGCTTTCGCCAAATATGAAAAAATTGTAATTTTCTGTAAATATTTTATACGTCAGTCACTAAGTATTGTGAAAATTATAATTTACTTCAATTTTATCACAAAATAACACCAATAAAATTGAATTGTTATTTAAATTCTAATATTTTGAAATGAGCATTCTCATTTTCGTTCAACTTCTCTCACATCAGAATGTTTTATATTTCAACAGAATATATGAATTATTGCATCAAATATTCAAATGTTAATCAAAACTTTGTTGAAATTTATAAAAATGAAAATAGTTTTGAATAAAGCGTTGAAAATGTGTGAAAGTTCTGATTTGTAGTCAATTAGAATTACAGTCAAATCAAATGCCATCGTTTGGCGAAAAAGCTGCGCAAAACCATAACAACTGTTTACACAAATTTCAAGTAT
>JAQFXL010000602.1:0-18601 GCA_034693445.1 Edwardzetes edwardsi
TTTGGACTTCAAGACTATTGACAAATGTTTGGATACCGTTCCCATTCTTGACTTAAAATAAGTTTAATACAACTTTATTTCAAAATAAACGATTCGGCGATCATTTTATTCAATTCGTTGCCAATTATTTGAATGTTTTCGAAATTTATTCAAAACATTGAAAATTAATTAAATAAAGGTGCTCTTTGGAACCTTGCTTCAATTCAATTTGCTAGTTGAACCTTGAAAAGAAACAGTGTCAATTTATAATAAATATTTATTTCTGCTCATCAATTAGTTAGTTTTTACAAATACCTATCGTGTGATCATTGGTTCAAAAATTAATTTAATATTCAATATTTCTAAACTTGTTTTTCAACACTAAAATATTAAATTTCAAATAAGGTAAATATTTGTATAAATCTCATCTTGCTTTATTATTTGGTTTTTGAATCAATTATAGTATTGACTTTTGATTAAATTCATTTTGGATCACTCAATATTCATTGTAAGCTAGCTCAATACAATTAATTGCAACAACTATAATCTATAAGAGCGTCAGTGATGTGCAAGAGTTGATTCCAATGAATTTTATTGCTTTGAATGATTGAGAGTCAACTCAATGTCAACGCATATAAATTCAAAATCTGACTGTTTATGAGATGTCATCATTTGGATCTCATTTGTGATTAATGGGTAAAATATGGCTAAATTCTTGTAAGATTCAATAATTGTTTGTTTCGTCCAATCATTAGTTCATAAGAAACCAATTGATTATATCTATAATGAAAAGAAAAGTTGAAAATCTGTGAAAAGTTTAACAAAATCTAACCAAAAGATGGATTATTTTGAGATAATAGCCGACAGATTTGAGTATTTTTATTGTCTGACATTTACGTCATTAGGATTTCAAAGTCAATTGAATATCAAATTTTTTGACTAAAAACAAAAACAGAGTTTATTTAAAACAATTTCGTTCTCAAACTTAATATCAATCAAATCTATGAATCAGTTTTGTGTGAATCGATAGATATTTAAACAGATTATTAGCTAAACATTTGTCTCAATTAATTCAACTTTTGTGTAATAGTCGATAAAAATAAGTTTTTATCTGAGAAAAATGTATTCCCAGGTGTTGTCAATCAATACTCCCATGAATTGAGTGCACGAATGGAAACACCTCTTAAACTGATCAGTGATTAGATTATATGAGAACTCAACTTATGCTGGAATACGATATTTCGTTCAAATAGTTGTAAATTTGTCGTAACTTTGGTTTTAGTGATAAAAAGTCATTTATTGCCGAATAATTGTATGGTTTTAGGCCGTCGACGGCTCTCCTGATCCTAACAATTCAATCAAATGATCAGTAATTTTAAGGATTTAAGATTTCAAACATATTTATCCTAAATATTGATTTTTTGTATGTTTTTGTATTGTTTTGTAATATTAATTGTTTTCCAATGAGGTATGACTTAAATAGTCGTCCACTCATTCATACATTATTTAACATTACTTTACAATTGCATTGCATTTTAATCGATGAAATTTTGTTTTTTATTCCAGACAAACACCAAGTATATGACAACTTGTAGGGAATGAGTCGTCAGTGGTTGTCATCACTGTATTTGCAGTTCCTTTCACTGACTATTCGTTGAATTGAAGTCAATATTAATTCATTTGGAAATACGACTGTATTGTAGGCCTATTACCACTTATTGTGAACCAAACCAAACACTGGAGTATCAGATATGAGGCTAATATCCAGGAACTGTTATCGCAAAATAGCTGTCGGTTTTGTATTCGCAGTGTTTTTAGTATTAATTTTGACTCAAACCCAACGATCGGCCAAAAGTGTAATTAAACAACAATCGAGTCAATCGAGTCCTACGAACAGCGATAAGAACTGGGAATGGAGTCCAGAAAAGTTGAATGAATTCATGCATTTACTCGACAAACACAAAGAGCCCATCGATAACACTGTTCTTCATTTGACTCAACCGACGAACAGCACATCAACTCTTCACAACAAATTACAATTTCCATCTATAAGTCAATATTTGACTTATATTAGTGATGAGGAATCAGCACTAATGCCATCCTATATCCTCTCCCATAGACCTCCAAATAAAAGGGGTTAGAATTATCTGAAAAATTGTTGAATTAATTTATCAATTAATCTGTTGGTCTGTCCATAGCGTCGATAGTGTTCGGAGTGCCTCACATTCGAAGGTCTAAACAATCGTATCTTCAGTTGACGTTATATTTTCTGATAAAAAACCTGAAGCCGTCAGACCTGAACGACACGACAATTATTGTATTTATTGCTGAAACTGATTCGGATTATGTGACAAACACTACTCAAATGATTGCACATCACTTTAAGGACTACATCGCTTCGGGCGTCTTAACTGTGATAAGTCCTGCGAAGTCCTATTATCCAAACTTTGAGAAACAGTATACAAAACAGACATTAGGCGATCCCCTGAAACGAGTGCACTGGAGAACCAAACAGAATCTGGACTTCGCTTATCTAATGATGTATTCATATTCGAGAGGCGATTATTACGTCCAATTGGAGGACGACGTGATCGCCGCTCCCGACTACGTGTCAAACATTAAGAAATGCATAACTGATTTGAAAAATAATAACACGGATTGGTTTACAGTGAAGTTCTGTCGCCTCGGATTCATCGGCCAAATGCTTAAATGCCGAGATTTGCCACAATTGATAACATTTTTATTGATCTTCCACGAAGACCAGCCCTCAGACTGGCTGCTCGATTACCTTGTACAAGTGCGCGCCTGCAGGAAAGACAAGGACATCAAAGACTGTCGCAAACGAAAGGACAGCTTATGGCGAACTTACCCGAACTCACTCTTCCAACACATCGGTTATCACTCAAGTCTTGACGGAAAAGTACAGAAACTAAAGGATAAGTTCTTCAAAGTTAAAGACTTTTCATTCTTTGCACACAAAGACAATCCGCCGGCAGAAGTGATAACATCATTGAAGTCATATAGAGAGCACACGATATCCAAAGCATATAAAGGGGACGATTACTTCTGGGCAATGGATCCTAAAACTGGTGATAATATAACGTTTAGTTTTACACCAAATGTTTTATTGGACGAAATTGCTATCAATTCCGGAAACTTTGATCATCCAAATGACAAAATGCCAGAACAGACCACTCTTGAGATTCAAGCCGTCGAGTCGAGTGCCAACACAACCCTAACATCTGACGGCTACCAAATAATTAGCACATTTGAAGACGGATTCGTTAAAATCGATAATTTAAAGACTTATGGATTAGTAAAACGATTGAGAATTAGGATAACAAAAGACTCACAGTTTTGGCTAATACTCAATGAAATTCAAATAAAAACCACTCAAGACTTCAAATAATGCCAATCGTTTTGACACTTAATTTATATATAAGTTTAGAATTTGAATCGAATTTAAACAATCGTTTCATTATTTTTACGCCAATTTTTGAATCGTTTTATCAGAAAACAAGTCCTGAAATAATGGGAAAAATTATATTTATGTGTAAATACTTGTAAATAATTCAGTAGTTTTGACAAATTGTTAATATTTTTGCCATTAGAGTAAATCTTCGACTGATTTACACAACTTTTATGGGAATTTCATCCAAAAGTCACTTTTATCTGAAATACAATCTATTTTCGCGTTAATTAATTGACAAAACCTTTTTTGCAATCGTGTGATCCCAGGGTTAAAGTTTTCTTCTCTTAAACAAGATTTACATCACAATTATCTATTCATTATTCAGCTTTGAATCGATTTCCCACCAATTGATTCATTTCTCCAAATTTATTATCAAAATTACTAAAATGTTTTATTTGATATTCATTTTTATAAAACCATTGCATTAATCAACGAATTACTCAAATAAACAGATCCTTTATTTTGAATATTAAAAATTTTGTTAATTAATGAAATGAATCATTTTTTCTCTTTCAATATATCAAATCAATATTAAATGTATTTGATTGCACCTTGCAACATATTGCAACATATATCTCAAGCGAATCAAATTTCCAACTGAATAGAGAATTTTACCTTCAAATTAAAAGTTGCGATTTTTATTATAATAAGTTTAATGAATTTATCCAAGTTTTTATCGTCAAACAAATTATAAGCTTAGAAAATTGATCTAGATGTACTGAACTGTCTGCAATTATTAGCTTTAAGTAGGGTTGACAGCATTAAAACTTATATCTTGAATAATAGCTTCGTGAGAAATCCCATAGAGCCTGAAATTGGCAAATAATCACAAAGCATTAAGTTTATAAGTTTTTCGATCATGGACAATCTATTCAGCATTAGTTAGAATTCATTTTATTTGCTTCAAATCCAGTGTTATATTCATGATTTCAATTTTTCAATTGGTCTAGGTGAGTTGATTTCATAATTCGATAGCATTTTTGATGGGGATTCGCAATTACCAAACTTATTATCTGGAATCTGGAACTTCTGTACTTCGAAACAAAATCTATTTAAAACAATCATTTCTTTTCATCTATACTTATAAAGTTGTTTTTCAATACATATGTTCTGACATCAAGTTATTCTGCTCTTCACTTTTGAACACATGAAGTTGCAAGAGCTTCAAATCGAGTGTTAGCTTCATATTTTAATTTTGCAAGTACACTTTTCAAGAAATTAAAAGTTATTTCCAAACACTTTAGATAAAACTTTTGATTACACGTTGATGTGTTGAAAAATGTAGTTTACCTTGCAGCTCTAGGTTTGAGACCTTTGGCCTAATTTTTAATTAAATCAAAACAAAATATCTTATATATTGGTTTCAATCATTTAATTGTTGGGGAATAGAAAAAGATGGTTAAGACTCTAGGGCTGAGAGTCTTGGCCTTTAAGCCACACTTGAAGAGCAAGTGATGAACATTCAATTTTTTTCATTATTGCTTGTATGGTAAGAATTTAAGAGACTTGGTAAAATCAAAGTAAATGGAAGCGAAAATTTCAGAAATTCTTGTTTTATTTACAATTTGATTCGAGTTTAATTCAATCAAAAGGAAAAAATGTTTAAATTTTGAAGGAAACTATTTCTTACAGTTTAAAAATTATAACGTTATAAATATTACACCGAAGAAAAGGTTTAGTCTTTAACTTACTATAGGATTAAAACATTAAATGAATTATTAATGAAATGATTATCAAAACAACAAATAAATCTAAAAAAAATGATATAATTCTCAAAACAATAATTGGTTGTTGTGGTGCTCTTTGCGAATAATTTCGTCCCTCTTTTTTGCTTGTTTTCTCTCTTTTGCGCGTCGGTTCTGTTTAATGGATTGCAATTTGTTTTAGACTTAAGTGCTATCGATATGAGTTACAAAATTCTAGACATACCTGAAACCAAATTTTCACCTGAAATGAGATAAAAAAGAAAAATTACTTTTTAAGGCTTTAAACGCGATTTATGTCTTATACTATAGAAAAGAATGACCCTGATTCATGTTGACAATTGGCAAACTGGGCAGTTCTATAGCCTCGGGGTAATTTGTTTACATATGTGTTGAAAAGACAAAAAAATTATTTATTTTTGAATAATATTCAGATTCTAAGATAGTTTTCAACTTTTGCACTATTGTTGCACTAATTAGCTATTAAATAACGTATTTATTGCTTAGTTTATCAGTGAATCTGGATCATTTGAGCAAAAAAATAAGAAAAACTGTAACTTCATTTGCTGACAATAAGTGCTTATTTTTCTAAGAATTCCATTAAAACCAAAAAATGAATTTTAATTACCTGTCTCTCTGAGAGGGCCAGCATTGATGCCAATTCGGACTTTCTTCTAATGGTTATATATCGGGAGTAATGGAACTCCTTTTCGAGTTCGAGTCTCTGGTGGTCGCTGTAGACGACACGGTATTTGTCTTTAGTTCGCGTCTTATTAGCTGTCAATTAATGCAAAAACAATGCTTTTAAGAAATGAACGCAATATTTAAGTCGTTGTGATATGAAATAGGAATCGACGGCTAATACAGAGTCAACAGAGCGCTCAGGCATTACTGACATTACAACGACTCCAGAATCGGATCGACAAACGAAATAAAAGGTGCGATCCTATGATCCCAGGCAACTGTGATGTCGGGTTTTATAGTTCTGAATGTTTGGCGCTATAATACTAGTGCTGTTCAAATACACTGGCATTTACGACATCAAAGCTGTTCGGCATTCTATACATGTCTAGCATGTAAAACAGCAGTATATGTCCCGGCTATGTGTGTCTACTATCTGGATCAGCTGCTATCAGTCGTAATCACACCAACAAAACATGACTTTCAAGTGGCGTAAGAATTGAAAGGTAGCCGAAAACTGATTGTGTGAATGCATTGAATGCGCTTTAAATGCATTATAAATAAAGGTTTTAATAAATTGATGCAATTATTGCGACACAAACTCAAAGATTAACGAATCGACTCTATATTCAACACTATTTGTCTATTATTTCTTTTTTAATATATCGATAAACCATAAACCTCTGTCTAATCCCATATTTTCTGATATCAATACAATTATTAACTGAATGGCACTCTTGTAGGCCAGTCCTGACATTAGATTCTCAAATGACAGCACTTGTATTCTACAGTGAAAGCACGGAATAAAAAGCATTACTGAAACAAATTCTCTCAAAGAATTGTTTTGGTCTTATGTTTGAATGTTTTGAATGTTTGAATACAAGATATTTATTACATTTGAAAAGAGCAGAGCTATTGAATGTCCGATTGAGTCATTTGCATTGCAAGCCGTCCGTCCAGTGCAACAATAATAAGTAATGACAAGCCGTGAATATTCCTATTTTTACAGCTCTCCCAACAGTTATAAATTGATGAATATTTTCGCAGTGGGAGAGCTGTGAGGACTGACATCCAAATCACTCTATTCTATAGAATCGGCCAAATGTTAACAACATTTACAATATATAGCATAACATCAATGCCTTAGCGCTCATCCTATTTATGTATCGGCAAATCAGCTCTAAATCAGCCAAAACTAATTGCTCGATACGCTTGTATAGCACTGCATAATGACGAAAATATGGTTCGACACTTACTTGGGTTGGCCTGGTTTTGGTATGATGGCTTCTTCATCCACTCATATGGACTGCGCGCCGGTTGGGGCCGATTAGCGCCATTACTACTGTTTTCCGTTTTGATTAAAGTTCCGTTCGGTGTAGTACTCAGACATTCGCCGTTTCCATTTTGGTGAGCATTTGGCGATTCGGCGCCATCGCTCGATGCAGTCAGACCTGAGTCAGGACTCGGGTGAACGGGTGTGGCCTCAATATTAATAGGAGCGATAATACCAGAGTTCTGATATGGATGAGAGTGATAGTGATGTGGGATATGATGCAGGTGTGAATCACTGTAAGGGTCAGAGCGATGCACACCATGATATGCGCCCATCTGCAGTGGCTGACCATAAGATCCTGGCATAGACATTGCTGCAAACGCACATGGTGGCAAAGAGTTGACCGGCGAACCAGACATGCACGGGCTGCTCGCTGACAATGGCGACCCAGTATTTGGCGCGGGTGGCCATTCGTCAAAAGGTGATGCCGCTATCATTGAGCCTCTACCACCACAGCCACCTGCTTGCGGGGGTAATGAAGAAGGAATTGAGTACCAGGAGTTACTGTGCGGACCATTGAGTGAGGCTGGCGTCGGCTGCAGTACTTCACCTGTCATCGGTGGCAGTGGACCTCCAATTTCTGAGTACTGTGATGTTGGTGAAGACGAGAGACCCAATTGTGAGACAGTGGACAGGGAGGCCACTGTTTGACTATTATTTGTATTACTGTTGGCATTACTATTATTGCTATACAATGGATAGCAGTTCTGGTCGATAGACAAAGCAGTGGTCACCGAACCGAAGTTAAAACTTGACGCCGAACTCGTGGTGACACTTGGGTGTAGGCGATGGTGTGCTGGTGCTGACGGGAACATATTAGTGCACGGATTGCATGGGTTATAGAAGAGAACCATAATATAAAAATGTTGGATAAGAAGTAGCGCCGACGACAATGAGTTCCATCTAAAAGTGTCAGCACTGGTGTCACTACTCAATCACAATTACTCGATCGCAATGGCTCTTCAGTGCGCACCGGCCAATCAGCCTGAGCTCAGACCTGAGCGTCACTCCCTCTCCTATGAGCTCAGCCTTTCTATTGGGAATTCAGAGAATATGTGAAATGAAGTTTGTCTTTTGGAAAGCCGTTCCACTAAAAGGTTAATATATATTATATAATACCGTATTTATATTGAATCCAAACAAATATACTCTAAGTTTATGTACTAATTATTAATTAAAAACTAATACTCAAAATCAAGAGCTCTACCAATAATTCGTATAAGTCTTTGGATCTGTTGTTCGCTAAATAATTATATATTTAATCTCAATATTTATAACTTCAAAGCTTTTGGAAATACAGTTAAAAAATAGGAAACAGAATATTGCAAACAATATGTGTGTTTTGGTCTTTTATTCTAACTTCAGATTAAAGGAAAGGGTATTCATTGGCTTTGAAGTGAAGTAGTGGTCAAACAGACGGACATACTTTCAATTTCTTTGCGATAAAAACGTTATCATAAGTCAAATGAGTGTACATTAGAAACAATACTAATATTTTCAACGGACGACTCAAAGACGGCTCTGAGACTTGTCTAATGTGTTGGGCCTATGAGTGGACGCCTATACAGTCGGCATAGATAATAGAAATATAGCCGATAGCCTCTGTCCAAATGATTACCTACAAGAGGGGTCCGCACCGTTGACCTCAACATAAAAACTTGGAAACCAATTGAAGATTGTTTGGGCGCCGACTCTTGCAATACATTTTCAATACATTTCTCGATAATGTGTCGAAAGTTCTCTATATTTGTGTGCATTCACTATGACTTTACAATACAAGCGATACATATATAGACAGATAGCGAAAGAGTCACAAAACGAGGTCATCGTCTCTGATGTCCATATTTCGAGCAATAATACTGGTGTCGGTCATCACAGGCACCAGTAGTTTGTGTGCAGAACTCATACGGTTTTATATGGCATATCATTTCGTTTGGATTCTGCACTTAACAAACTCATTAGCTAATGAAACTGGCATGAAATTAGCGCACCACAAGCCTATCCATTGCTTTTGTCATCAACTCTAGGCTGCCTCTACTAACTGTCACTTCTGGATATTCTAATAATTCTGGAAATTAGTTGAGAGTACAGTTTTATTAGTATGCGATGCCGTCCGAAATCCCAATTTCAGAATCGATCAGATTTTATAGATTTGATGAGAGTTTTGCACAACCATTGGCACAACCATTGGCACAACCATTGCATTCGCGTATAGAATATATTTTGGCCTAACATTTGTCGCCAGCAATAAATGTTTTGGTAATGTTTTGAGCGCTAGTATTGCGTGTATTTCTTGCATAAACAGCACATACTTTATCGCATCCCAAAAGACTCATATATTGAGCCGCAAATCAGTGGCGAAGAAATCAAAACTCTGGTAATGTTTTGCCAGCGCTTCCTCTGATCGAAAATGCATTGAATGCAAGCCATGTATTAAATGTAAGGCACAGACTATGGCATAGTCTATGGCACAGTCACAACATTAAATACAACGACATTCATTCAAAACTGTGACGATTGAGACTTAACTCAATCAAACAAAATTGATAAGTGTTTTGGTATTCTGTCCTACGTTTAGACCATTAGCTCTGATATAACGATATATGCAATCGAGCGGAAAGACTGTCCACTCGTTTCGTAACTCATCAACAACTGAATTGAGTGGATGTGAGCATTGCTTGTGTATTATCTGAAAGGGGTTGCAAACTAAGGCACGAGCCATCAGTGCCGCAAAGCCAGCATAACCAGCACAAGGCTGAAAGTCTGAGCACAAACCCAAGTCGTCGCATATATCGCTTATATCAGCCGCCAATCTCTCCCGAGAGGCCGATTACCAATCCCTGCACTGACTCCAAAAACGAATGAAAAACTAAATTAATAGAAACCGATACCGATTTCACATCAAAACTATATTCAGTTAATAATCCCTGAGCTGTAAGTCGAACACAGGACGCGACCGACGGGACCGCAATGTCTGCTCTAATTAGGCGACTGTTCAGTACAAACATTGGGTTCACTGATCGCTGATTGTCGGTAAATGTCAGATATTTTTATAAAAATAGTTTTGAACTCAAGTTTTGACTTCATTGCAATCGGTTTATAGAGTTTTAATCCTTACCTACACTTTACTTGTCTTTCTTAAGGTATTTCTTGCGCTAATCTTTACTGACTTCCAAATCTCACTTCAAATACTCTATTGTTAGTGATCTCAAAATCAGATCAGTTTTGATAATTATATTCTAATCGATGACTTTGATTAGAGATATTTTGCAGCAATGAATCCATTGATGGCATCAATACTATGAATAAGAATTTTGTCAAATCTGTTGGCAAATAGTCGTAAAAATGATGACTTCATTCAAAGAATTTCTTTTAAATAGTAATTAAAAAGTTTTTCATTCAAACTCATGACTCCATAAGTTATAAAAAGATAAGAAATTATGAAAAAATTCAGTCGAAGATAATGGTTATGATATCACAAGAACTTCTTGAAAGAAAAACACCTATGATTTGACATTATTTTGATTATCAGTAGAAATAAATTGTTTCAAACATTACTTCGGATGTAATGTTCGCTTCATTTCAAATACAATAAAAAATATTTTCGTAAAATTTATGATTTGCTAATTAGAGATAAATATTAAATTAATTTACAATCCAATAGCGATAACCCAAAACCAAAGGAAAAAATACTTATCAGAACTTGTATTGACTGACATTCAAGGTATTCAGTGGTAACGCATTTCAGTGTTCATTACTTGCAATTGCGATAAAGTTTTTTGTTTTTATCGCCAAAACTAAAGAAAAATTTAATGAAAGACTTTGTCCGAAAAGAACTACTGTTTTATTGTTCATTGATTTTAAGTAAAAAGTCATATAATATAAATGGGTTTAAATACAAGAAGAAAAAAATAAAGACATTCCCTTCGGTTGAGTGCATAAAGTTTTATATGGATTTATATTATGTTTGACTCTCTCTCTCTCTCTCTCTCTCTCTCTCTCTCTCTCTCTCTCTCTCTCTTTCTTTCTTTCTTTCTCTTTCTCTACTGACTACTGGTTTTAATCATTTTTAAGATTCATATTTGAAGAAAAGTCAAAACCAATTTCATTGCAATACAGATATGAAAATTGAAATCTAATTTTGAGAGAAAAGACATTTTCATTGAAACGATGAAAATAAAAGCAAATGTTTGACCAAAACATGACTTTTTTCACAGTATTTGTCAAAGTATTGAAATCCAATCGTTTTTGTTTTGTTAGTTTTGCAATAAAAGTAAAATATCGCAACCATTATAGTTAGTGACAAGTTTGGGATCAGAGGGACCGCTCACATTAAACCAATTAGTGTGCTTTTAACAATTTCATTGCATTCCTTTAGAGCCCGGCCACCGAACCGACAGCTCTTATTGTCACCACCACTGCCATCGCTATTGTAAAATACTCTTCAATATGATCGCCGAGTGTTCGCCGAAATCCATATAATATTGGTTTCGGTTTCGAGTGAAGTGTCCTTTTTTATGCGGGACTATAACCACAACTAGACTGTTGGCCTTTGCACAGCCTTTGCACAGAACAAATCTTCGCAATTTAATGCATTGAAGAGTTTTTTATTGGTATTCATATGATTTGTTTCGTGTATTCAATGAGTAAATAAGTTATAAATTGGATTCAATTTTAAAGAAGAGATTAGAAAAAAGTTTGGAATAAGTATTCGAAATAAATACCAATAAAATAAAATAAGTAAAAAAGATAACAATTCGGTTTGCTCTGTGTTTTTCTTATTGTATGTGCAAGGACATTCTTTGGCGGATATTCGTGTAGTGAACGTCACAAACGCTTAAATAAAACTATTATAACTTTTTATGACTCTTTTGAAGATAACTACAAAACTGAATAAAACAATGCATTAAGAGATCGCGACATCATTTCATTGGTAGTCCCAGTCTTTTTGATTGCCTCTCCAACTGTTCCAACTCAAACCCCAGACAATCAGCGCAATTACCAGCACCTATACCAACCTTTTAAGAAGATATTCTTGTATTTTTAAAACGTTAAAATCTCAAAGTCCTATAAATATCTGCTTTTTTCGTTGTTTAGTCATCTTTTTTATAGGTTGAGAGCCTCGAGTCAAACAAAAAAGTGCACATTTAAAAAGAGATGTCGGCATTGAAAAGGCATTCGTAAAGACATCTGAATTTACATTCAGAGCCATTCAAAGGCACGAATTATTGCTGTCAACAAATAGTGCAGAAACGCCTTAAGTCTCACCTAAAGTCAGGCCTCCCTTCCCAGAAACATAAGTTATTTATTTTGAATTACACACTTTGCCGCTCACCTCTTGTCAAAAGAGTGGCGCAGATAAGGCCTAAAGTGCTCCGACTGCTTGTGCACAGCCTGACTCTCTCTCTCTCTCTCTCTCTCTCTCTCTCTCTCTCTCTCTCTCTCTCTCTCTCTCTCTCTCTCTCAGCACTCTTGCAATTTTTCTTGTTGTCGTTGAGCCAACAAAGTGGTGGACAGCATATCGATCAAATGAGGAGCGCGATTGCAATAGGAGAAAGACATGTGAGGCACCCATCAGAACGTGGGTGTTCGCTCTGTTGGCCACTCGGAGAGATTGCATGTGTAGTGCAATAGCTGTCACCTCAACAGTACTTATATATCAAAACAGTCTTAAGGCCTAAACTGCTTTCTTTACGCATCATTTCTACATAAGAAACAACTATCAGTACGTAATCGGCAAACATTACCGCAAAGTACTACCAGAGCACTGACAGTCCAGTACTGACACTCACAGTAACTCAAATGCCAATCGCTTTTATTTTTCTGTATTTTATCGCCCGAAGAGTTCAGACCATTTCTAACCGATTTATTGTTCGCTTTGAAAATATTTGAAAAGTAGACACTCATTGGAATGCATTTCCAATTCAAATGTAGATATAAGAAGTCTAGAATTGATTGCACGACAAATACATTAATTGGTTACACTTTTACACAGACTCACCATATCTTTGAGTAGAATTAATGGTATTCTTTGGGCAAATCTCTGAAATCCTTGGAATCGAACATAAAATGTGAAGAAAAGTCATTGAAGAAGAATAGGAACCGATATCGAGAGTGGTTTCTATGTAAGCAGAAACAGAGATAATATTCCGGATTCGAGTGCATCGTATTCTGGGTTCACTCCTATAACTATATATTCACTGTGAATGTAAGCACTGGGAACATGACCGACACCGACCGATGAACTGATGCTTCTCTAACTCAACTGATGACCAAAATATGGATTTTAAGAACTGATTCTTGTTTTTAGTCTCGTATGTAATGACACCGCTATGAAAATGAAGTTGTGGTGCATTTCTGTCAGCCCTTTTATAATACAATATAATTGTCGAGTAAGTTATACTACAGTTGTTAAGCGCTCATAAATTTCAATATTCCAACGCCCAATACCAGCACCAGCAACATAACCAGCAACACCACCACAATTACAATTCTATTTTATATTGTGGGCAATTCAAACATTATTCACCTCAACGACAAACTATTACTCTATGACTATAATGTAATAATGTATACAATAATTGGGAATATACTCACTATTATAGCCCAGAACAAGGATTACAATATTAAGCTCTTTATTAGATCTCCAGTAATAACCAAACCTTAGTTGTTATTGAATTATTGCAAATATTTTATATTTTTATTGGATAATTGACTCTCTCTCTCTCTCTCTCTCTCTCTCTCTCTCTCTCTCTCTCTCTCTCTCTCTCTCTCTCCCTCTCCCTCTTCCTCGCTCTCTACATGTCTTTAATTGAAATGTTTGTCAAATCAATGTTTACTCGACAGACAATTCGGGACTATTTGCTCTCATTCTGAGCGATGAGAAACCGTTTGAAGCTTTTATATTGTGTCAGAAAAGCAATTGCGACTCTCTATTGACTTATATACCCGTACTCTGCGAAGAATACCTCTCTTGAAATTTATATGACTTTACAGCACCGGTCGATGTGTTTATTCGTTTGCAGATATCATTCAAGCGATTGGATGGCGCAACACATCTCTCGGTTATTAAAGCACCAGGCTATCGGCTCTTTTATGTACGGAATCACTTTAATTAAGCGTTTAATCTCTTAATTTATTGCTCAGAGATTAGAATCGTTTCCAATCATTAGAATCGCTATACTTTTGCTTTCGATTCACTCATAAATTACTTTCAATAAAATCAACAAATTTTAGACAAGAATTTCATTTAAGAATCAAATCGTCTCTAAAAATGATTTCCATTTTCTTGGAATCATTTATTGTTTTTCTTTAATCTTTATTTTTTAAATTCTTCTTCAAATTCAATAAAATGTGAATAAATGTATAATTTATATATATTTATATATAAGTTTCAAATAATATACTTAAAAGTATTACCAAATAATACATGAAATTCATTGAAATAGTTTTTCTGCTAAATATAGTGACAAAACCTATGATTAATATCAATAAATGTTACAATAATTGTGTTTTTTTTTGGTTAAAAATTATTCTCTAAAGAGAGTGATATTAAAAATGAAAACAAAATATTGAGAAATATATGTCTAAGGAATTGACGGATAATCTTAAAAATTATGTAATTATTGACAAAATTTATTAAATCATCTCTTAATATACAATTGTAAGACAGACTCTACTGTAAGACATTCAGTCATGCTTTCCAATTACGGGCTTCACTTTCATCTTCAGTGTCGTCTTCTTCATAGTCGAGAAGCTCTTCCTCTCCGAGAGTTTGAATCTATAGTTTGTGAGGAAATGATTAATAGTTTGTTAATTGAATTTTGAAGACTCACTTCATTTGCTTCGTTCAGAGCTTTTGGTTCACTACTAATGCTTTTAATAAGACTTTTGTCGGCAGATTTGGCGATTGTGTCGTCAAACCAGGAATAGCTCAGTTGGCAGTTCTCCTTAAACTTGATTTGACCGATATTTTGTATGGCCTTTTCAGCTTCCATTCGGGTCTTGAAGGTGACCACCGCTCCATTACTGGACGGTTCAATCACTTCGATGTCACTGAATTGCTATTTAAGGAAAATTCATTTAATTTGTAAATCGTTTTTGCGGTGAATAATAAATTATGAGATAATTAGACAAAAATGAGAGCAAACATCGATTCATTGGTTTTGCAAACATTGCGAACACACAAAGGAATTCTACATTTCCGGTGGCGTGAAATCTGTTTGACCTCAACTGCTCTCTCATAGAATGGAGACAAAAGTAGACAATAAAATAAGACTTACGGCCAGATGTTCCAGAAGGTCTGTGATGTCATCCTCATTGATGTCAGGAATCAACAGTTTTCTTGTTCTTCGGTCAACTTTGAGGAGTGGATTAGAGCCTCGTCCGTAAAAGCTTCCGCGACGGGTCAGACCGCGACCTCTGCGTGGAAAGGCTCTGGCTCCTCTGCCACGAACACCGAAAGTCTTTTCTTTTCTCTTAAGTTTAGCGTATTCTTTAGCCAATTCGAGATAAGTTTTGTCATTGTTTTGCATTTTGATAAACATCTCGAGATCTATGTCTAGAATTTCTGTGGCCACTTGCTCTTTAGTTTTCGGCTTCTTTACGGCCTTCTTCAGCGACATTTGCTTTTTCATGTCGTCATTAATCAATTTGATTTGATTACTGATCATATCGATGGTGTCTTTTATCCTTTTCTTCTCGTTTTCATTCGTGCTTTTCATAAGTTTAGTCATCAGTTGTTTTTGTTTATTAATCATTTCATCCAATAGTTTGTGTTGTTTTGAATAGATTTGCTTTTTATTGGTTTTGTCTGTCATCGGATTCTTGGTCTTCACATCAGGGGAAGTGCTGTTCTTATCCGAAGGCATTTGACTGTAATTGGCTTCAGTAGAGTTTGAAATGTCTTTTTGATTGTTATTTGTATTGTTTTTCTTCAGTTTGGAGCGATCGAAGACAGTCCGGGAAATGGTTCCGCTAGAGTTGACTGCTGTCAACACACTTTCGGTTCCTTCTGTCACTTTGGGGCCCAAACGGTCTTTAATGCTGATCTTTGCACCGATGGCACCGGAATCGCTTTCATCTGTGATTTCAGTCTTGACTCCAAACACCTGTTCGTGTTTCTGTTGGAGTTCCTTCGAGTGCCAAAACACTTTTATGAACCGATTGTTTAGAACGGCTTCGGTGTTCCTAATGGCAGCCAAAGCCTCGGAGTGTGACGAATACTGAACTAATGCTGCTTCCGGATCGCCCTCATGACATACCTACGCATAACAAAGAGATTAAATGCCAAATCCAAGAAAGCCTTGTTTTGAGCCTTACCTGCAAATTAACAATTGTTCCGAATTTAGAGAAGTGTTGATTCAAATGTGAAATTGTATTCATATTTGAAGGAATTTTTCGCACTTCCAGACAAGTCTTGTCCGCACTGTCATTATTGATTCGACGCACATTCCTATAACCACCTCTACCCATATGTTTGACGTGTCCACCTCTCATACCCCCTCTGTGTCCCATAGACATCGGTTCTATAACTGTTCGGTTAGAGTGGGTCTGACGGTGATTGTTGTCAATTGTTGGAACGCCTATCAACTCACGAGGTCTGCCTGGGGGTGGCATAAACTGAGGCGGATGTAAAGGTGGGCCAGGAGGCATTGGTCCCCTGATATGACCCATAGGACCCCAAAATGGTGGTGGCATTCGTGGTCCCATCGGAGGAGGTCCTTGTGGTGGATGAGGTCTTTGAGGATCCATTCCCGGCGCCTCTGGATTGTAGGGCTCTGCCATATATGAATTCGGGGCATTTGGAGCTATGCCTGAGTTGGGAATTGGCATTAGAGGCGGATTAGCCGGTACATTGTTTGTGAAGCCGAGCGCCGCCGAAACATTACTATCGAGAACTACCGGATCATTGCCATGGTCATAAGGGCAAAGGTGTCCCTTCAAACAGAAACCCTTCTCTTCATAATCACGACATTTCTTTGAACCATCCTTTGGCACAGCCTTTGTAGGACTTGGAGACCGAGAAGTAGGTCGAGAAGAGGGACGACTTTTTTTGTTGTTTGGAGAATCCCTATCCCCGCGTTCTCTACTCCAGGAACGACTACGAGAACGGGGAGACCGCGAACGCGATGATCCACTCGAATAAGAGCGGGATCTGCTCCGAGAGCGACCTCTTTTTAGATCCCGCTGTCGTCTGTAATCCCTATCATTTCTGTCATTCCTATAACCACCGAATCTCTGACCGCCAGCCCTTCTGTTAGGCAATCCTCTTCTATTCCGTCGGTCTTCATTAAAATAGGCGCTTCCATTGTTTCGATTGGGAACCGGTCCTAATCTTCTGCTATCGAATTCATTTCGACGCACACTTCGGAGAGGAGAACGACTTCTACTCCGACTCCTATTCCTCTTATTATCTCTGAGTCTATGAGAGCTCTCGTGAGTTGAATCGGTTTTAGCGGTTGTCTGCAAATTGGAACTAATGTGCGGTTCACTAATCTTTATGCTATTATTTGTACTCATTGTCCCCACTTCTGGTGTCTTAACAGCAGGTGATGAGGAGGTGTCCGTCTGTACGATCGGTATCGGATCAGATGTGATGGGCTTTGGTGTTGAGGTTGGGGTCAATGGAGTAGTCGTAGCGCTCACAGTGTTTGGTGGCTTCATATATGACTTGTTTGCAATCGTTTCAAAGAGTGTGTCCACAAAAGTAATGGTCTTGTCCTGAAGAAACACTTCCAACTGATCCAAGCAGACCGTCTTAAGGTCTCGTTCCGGTTTGTCCTTTTTGATTAACGCCATCACATATTTTGCTAACGCTATCGGATCCGCATCACAACTGAGGACAGGAATAGACATTAAATTCAAACTCTAATCCAATTCGGAAATAAAAATGCAATCAAAGAACTTATTCTTACAGCGGTTCCAGATATCTGGTCAGCCAATCACGAAGCTCTTCCGCGTTTTCTATTATCATATTTGAATTCTTCGATTAATTAATAAATTTGTTCATAAATTCATTCAATTCTTGGACACAAATGTGAGTTAAGACCGCATTATCTGTAAATCAGACAAACATTTAAACCGTTAATTGAGAAGAAATGCAAAAATGAATTGAATTTGTTTTTACCGTAAAATCATTTGAGACCTGAATTGTAATCAAATTTAAATGAAATAAATAAAAAATAAATACTTTTTTAATGAAAAATATGTTTAAAACAAATGTTTAAATTTTAATCAAATTATTATTAATTTTTCGTTTTTGAGTCACAAATAAAATTCAGTTTAATATTCGTTTCATTTGAACTGAAAGTCAGACTAAAATATTAACAAATTTAAGTAATCATTAAATTGATTGCGATTTGTATTAACTGTCAATCGATTGGATTTTACTAACAATTAACAAATCAATCGAATAATTAGTTTTTGGTTATG